>BGPR01011765.1:24181-47276 GCA_013235015.1 Araneus ventricosus | reverse complement strand
ATATATATATATATATATATATATATATATATATATATAAAATTTATGAATATTTCAATTATCATCAAGAAAAATTATCAAGAAGTATCGAAACTAACTACACACATTAATCATTAAGTAAGCGGAAACAGAACTAGTTGATTTTTTTTACAAAACTAATTTTTTTCTTTATATTTTAGAATAGGCAAGGTAAAATCGCAAAATAAGCAGCTACAGTATTTTTATGTATTTCCTGATGCATAAAAATTTTCACCTTATCTTCATCGTACAATGTTTCTCCAAAATTTTTATATATATTTTGATGCATAAATTCCAAAACAGTGAAATAACACCATAAAAATGCTTTCTATCGCAGAACCAATACAGAATTGGAAGCTGATTTTTACAGATTGGAAGCTGATGTAACATACTATCAAACAAATTCCACAACATCACAAGCTAAGTTAGCCTTCACTGTTCCCAAGCAGTCATTTGTATTGTTTTCTTTATAATAAAATATCAGCCAACTTTTTTTCGGCTGCTTTCACAACGAACATGAATAAAGACGAAAATCTTTTTTCCCCATTTATTTGTGACAATCATGTAATGACTAAATAGAACCAAATTCATAAAAGTTAAATCTAGGTGATCTGCATTACAAAAAGGAACTCACGGTTTTCATGAATTATAATTTACTATTATTTCGTCAATTACAAGTCGAAGAAGAAAAAGATGAACTTCATTTCTGAATGTCAGCACCTCTCTAAAGCAAAGTATGTTTTCACAAAACTGACACAAATAAAGTTTGGCTGCCAAGAATGTAAAATTGAATACAAATACACTTGATCTGAGTTTCAATCTGATCTATCTTCAAGACTAAATACATTACTTATAAAATATTTTAAAAAATAGAGGAAATGTATGTAAGTACGTTAGATGTAAAGCAACATTATTTTATGTGAAATATATATGAATTTGCAAATAAATAACAAATTTCTATCAGGAGAAAATTCATTAGCATAAATACATCACCAAGATTAACCATATGTTTTTTGGCAAGGAAATCATAGTTATTTCTCCTTCCAATTGGTCTTTAAAGCAAAATTTAAGATTTTGATCTTGTTGGTTATTTTCCCTTCTACAGAGAAGCAGTTTTAAAAAAATTGAAATTAATTTAGTCGACAGAACAGAAACAAGCGTCAAATTTACATGCTTCTGCACAAACAAATTTCAAAAATGAAATTATTTCTGAAGCTCAGTTTATCGATAAAAGTGGTATCAGCTCTGCTCACTTCACATTTCTGAAACAGCCAATCGCATAATTGCAAGCAGTATGAACACAGCTACATCCTACGATGATATAAGTTCTTGAATCAGCTTCATTTCTAGATGTCCAGACCAGCAAATTTCAAACCCTCTGGAATCGGTGTATTCAATTAATTGAAACATATATAAACAAAAAAATTTAAGCGTAAATTTTGACTTTTGTTATTCTTTTGACTTATTGACTATAACAACTGTGTGAATCCTGCGATCGTGTACCATCTTCCCTCGATAAACATCTGCAACGTCTGCTGCCTGATACAAAATTTATTCTCTACTAACAGCACGCGCACGGCCATGCCCTTGGAATCTGGACTTCAACAAAATGAGGGGGAAATGCCCACAATGACACGAAAAAGTTTTCAAAACAAAATCAAAATTGATTTTCCCGCTTATTTTTCTTTGCGATAATGACATTTATCAAAAGAGGAATGTATATATTATTGAGATGACGATGGCGCGAATGTAATAAGGTCACCTGCCGGAAGGAAGGGCATGAAAGCATATGACGTCACCTGCCGCGAGGAAGATCATTCACCAGTTAATGAAATTGCAACAATGCATTCTGGGGACGTCCGGAGAAACTCTCGCTGTTAAATCTCGCTAGCAAAAAAATTGTTTGAACTGATCAGGGAAAAATTAATTAAAAAACGAAAGAAGATATTTTAACCGTTCGTGTTTTAAATTCGACAGAAACGTTCCAGTTATGAGCTGAAAAAAAATGAAAATTATAGAGTTGTTAGAACGTCAGATGCGAGAATTTTATGAAATCCTTATTAAAAATTACTGTAAAAGTGAGTATTTTTCAAAGATTTCTCAAAATTCAGTAAATTATGTTAGGCGTACGACACAAACTTCATTAGAATGGAAATCGTTTGTTCTTCCTGATGGTGTAATTTTTTTTCGTACACTTATTCGAAGCCATGCTATTGCGAAATGAGTGCGAAAAATCACCCAGAACAACACAAAATAATGAATAAAATTTTTTTTCTAGATTAAATTTTAAAATTCCGGCTTCGAGGTGAATTCAGTCACCATTACAACTACTTGTGTGCCAAATTTCGTGGCTGTAAGTGCGATAGATTCGTCTGGACATCGTGGACACACACATGGACACAAACATTGCCTTTTATAAGTATAGATTTAATTCACATACTTTTCTGAAGAATCCAACTGAGAAGAGGATATTCTAGCATCTGCTAGTAAAAACATTTTATATAAAAATTAGCTTTATATTATTAGTGGCAATATTTTAAAACTTTCATTACCCTCGAGGGCTTTAGGGAGGAGCAAAGAGACTGTTCTTGAAAGAAGGCGTCGAGTCTATGTGATATTCGTATAGCAGGCTATTTTCTGCGGTAACAACCGATTAGGGTCTATTTTATATGATCAAGTGGAGCAAAAAGTATTGTTTTTAAGCTGCGAAGTGTGCTTTCGGCTTGAAACCTTTAAAATGCTATATTAAAAATATTTTACTGGTACATTTATAATTATTAGCCATCATTGATATCCAATTTTCTTGGATGGTGTAGTGATAAATATTTTAGAGGAAACAGACTTTATGTATTCAGCCTCAGAAAAACTATTAAAAACATAGTCGGTTTTGTTTCGGTTGTTTTGTGCCATTTCTCACTGTTTAATTTAGTTTGAAACCGTTTATTGTTGTTGTCATCTGTAACTTTCTACCATATATTGTTTGTGCATATTTTTATTTTTTTAAGATATAACATTTTTAGTTCAATGATCTCTCTTGGCATTTTTAATCAGAAATGTTTAAATTTTATCAACTTAAATGATGTAAGACACTCTTTATCTTGTTAACGTTGCAGATTTCTTGTGACCTCAGCAATATTTATGTAAATCTTTTTTCCAATTTCACTATTTCTATGTCTCTGTTGGAATGGTCTCCTCCCTGGAGAATCAATCAAAAAACCAAAAAGTTGAGTCGGCTTCCTGGGTTTTTTTAGTGAATGAATGAATTGAAAATAGAGCTGTTATATGAAATAATAATAATTTTCCCGTCAAAATAATGAATTGTCGAATCTAATATAAATCCTGGCACCCCATTTTTAACATCTTAAACATTTTCCGTCACAAAAATTAAATAAATTTTAAAAAGTAAATAATTAGCTTTAAATCTTTCTCTGCAATTAACCCTCAGGAACCTGATCATTCAAAAACCAAGTAAACTCGCCAAAACGATCATTTAATCCTTTCAGTTTCATGTCAGCATCAGTTCTAGTTTGTAGTTTGTTAACCTGTTGCCTGTCTATTCAAATCTTAGAAGACATTCAGATTTTGTACGCAAGAAAGCTCTTTACTCTCAATATACATGCCTGTATATTTCTTTTCATTACAGATTAAAATTTATGAAAGGTTTATTTAACTAATCACCCAAATTTGCTATGCATACAGAAAATTCCAGATATTAAAGATCTTCCCACAGAAGTTGCATAGAATTTAAAAGAGGAGGCGTCGTCATCAACATCTGACTGCGCTTCAAAATTAAGAGACCCATCAAAAATAGCCTTAGTGTTATTTCAAAATAGGGCGTCAATATATCGTCATCAACATCTGATTGCGCGTCAAAATTAAGAGACCCATCAAAAATAGCCTTAGTGTTATTTCAAAATAGGACGTTAATATATCGTCAGCGACATCTGACTGCGCGTCAAAATTAAGAGACCCATCAAAAATAGCCTTAGTGTTATTTCAAAATAGGTCCTTAATACATCGTCATCGTTCAATCAGAAGTCATTAAGTCGAGAAAACCTTTTGACGGACTACTGCAGTCAATGAGAATTTGTAATTAATTATTTCGTGATAGAAACCTGCTATCTAAACATTAATAAATAAATTTTTAGAGATAGAAACCTGTAAAATAATTTTTATTATTTATCCTGACGACTCAAAAATAATTAAGTTTACAATGAACACATCTCGAAATTACGGTTTTGGGCTTATTGAACTGAACGATAACGATATACAACTTTTCAAACATTAAAATTCCATAGATTTCACATTTGCTGCAATCTGTTGATTTTACCTGCACTGTCCGATGAAATTTGTATTGTTTAAACAAAATCATTCACTGAAATCCTGGGATTTGCATTTGTTTATCACTATTTGTATTTGTTTATAATATGCATTTTTATTACGTATTGAACAAAGTTTCGTGAGTCAAGATATAAAATACAAAATGGTAAGCAGCATGTCATATTTTCAAAACAGCTTTATTGAGAGACGTATGAAAAAGCTTAATTATTTATGAAAATTCTTTAATCAATCCCGAGCATTACAACAGCTTTTGCACCTTGGAAGCCCAGAAATTTGGAGTCGTATATTTTTTGGTTGCTCATTTGACTCCTGGTATAACCAAACAACCCTCGCTCCCCCCACCCAAAAAACCCCAACTCAACTTTACAAGCATGGTAAATTCTGTGTTCTTCTTCCGCACAGACGCACTTAGTATTAAAAAATATCCAGATTTCCTAACTTTGTCCCACACAAAGAAAGTGCAATATCACTTTAACAAAAACTGTGAGTATAGTAATAACACAAATGGTTGTTTGTAAAGATTTATTTTTCATTTTAAAAACAAAAAGTTATTTGAATTATTTCATTGACGCAATTACCTTTTTCTCACTTTTGGACAAACATAGCAAGTAGAATAATCTACAATTCAAAATCTCCTCGAACGGAAAGAAAGTAAGAAATTTGATGTATTGCAGAACAGAAAAAAAATCCCATTCCTAACAGTTTTTAAAATTAAAATTTCCTCCTTTCAAACTCTTTTTGGTTTTAGAAAACAGACAGCAAAATAATTTTATAATTGGTTGAAATTTTTAATTAAATTTACAATTGCAACCACACAAATAATTTCGTTAGCTAAATCTCGATAAAATATATAAATTACTTTCGAGTAATAAAATGAAACTCCGTAAATTAAAACCTTCTTGGCCCTTTCTCAGCCTGTCAACAATATGAAAGCCAACAACAAGTTACTTTTGAATCATAATGAAAACTTTTGCTCAAAAACTAATCGTAAGTACAGTCGGACCTTTATTTAACGAACCTCTATTTTGCGAACTTTTTCTTGGAACCAAGAACATTTTGCGAATTTCTTCGTAAAATAACCTCCAAATAGCGAAGTGCGTTCTCTATTTAACGAACTTTTTCTTGTGATCCAATATTTTTTTCCCTCCCAATTCCTCAAAATATTTCTAAACATTTCAAACTTATTCTTTCTTTTAACACATTTTATGGTGATCAATGACCTTGAAGCTGGAAAATGTCAAAGCGAAAGTGCTTGAGCATCAAGGAAAAAAATTTAATTCTTCATAAGGGTGGATAATGGCGTGTAAAAAAAGGATATTGCTTTAAAATTTGGTAACCCTCCAAACAGCTATCAGCCATAATACAAAAAGTCGTGATAAGATACAAAATTATGATTCATCGAATTCTTGTTCAAAACGATTAAAAGCATGCGTCTATGAAGATGTGGATGAGGCAGTTTTGAAGTGGACAGTGTGAAAAATAAAAACAATACAGCAATGAATTGCGATGAAGACGAAGATGATGAAGATGGAAATGATCATGATGCAGAAATCAACAAACCTTTGTATGATAAAATGTTAAAATTCATTGATTTTAATAGAAAATTATTTTTTTAATTGAAAATGCAGTGTATTCCCGGACAATGTTTTGTTTTATTCTTGTTTTCCTGACAGATTTCTTTTTGATGGGTAAAATAGATAAAACAAATAGATATTAATTTACAAAATAAAGGTGTGATTAATTACTTTTTTAATAATGTTTAGTGTTTATGAATTTAAAATCTGTTTTGTGCAGTTTAAAGTATTTTAAAAGGTGAATCTCTATTTAACGAATTTTCCATATAACGAACTTTTTTTCGTGATTTAGCGACTTCGTTAAATAGAGGTCCGACTGTACTTTAATTCAAATACATGAGCTGCAAACAATCACTTCCATTTTTATGCAACAAATAGATATAAAATTTTAATTGTGACTCGTAATTCAAGCAAATAGAGAAATGTAATGAAAATCGAAAATCAATTTAAACGAGGTTATTAAATTCAAGAATTGAAATTAATTGATGGAAATTTTTGTTAATATAATTAATAAATAATATTCCAATTATAATATTATTAAGATAAGAGTTTCATTAATAAAAATGTTATTATTTTAGAACTGAAGGGTCATTTAAGAATGGACTACACGAAGTGAAAAGGGTCCGAACCATTTTTCCCGTACAACTATGATCATTTACTTCTTTGCCAACACTGTGCTTGGTATTTCACTAAGCACTTAAATAAAAGTCTCATATGTGGAAAATATGAAGTTGCAAATAAAAAAAAACCTATTTTAAATAACTTCTATTTGAATATAAAAAGTGGTATAAATGATAAGAACCTATTTTTATCTTGAAATAAAATACTGAAGCAACAAAATAAGTTTTTTTCCTCTAAGAATTTAATCCAACATTTTCGCATACTACTGGGTCTTCCCAGGGCCAACTGTAGATCGATCTATCAGCTGAAATGCAATCAAATTTGGTAGGGTGACTAAAGAAAACATGGGAATGACTGTGCGGAAAAAAGTTAGTTCCGAAAGTCACCGATAGGGGGAAATGGGGCGTGGCTGTAGTCTACACAAATGACAATGAGACAAATGAATAACAAAGAAGAAATTTCCGAAAACCTTGAGTTTAAGGTGCATACTATTTTCTCGCGAATTTTCTTTGGCGCAATTTTATTAGCCGTCGCCAAACACTGTTTAAGATGCGCAGTGAGTTTTTTTCTAGGCCTCCTGCGCATTCGATGCCTACGGCATGTCAAAAGAAAGATTGAGCATGCAATGCCTTTGGCATTGCAAGTGTTCACAGGGCAAATTTTTTTTAACTTAAATAAACATCAGCGGAAACGCTTTCAGCAAAGCGGGCCCCTCGCAGCTTCGCTTTTTCAATGAGAAACGAAACACACAGGGAAAGAACGAACGTAGGAAAAACACGACGTCTGAGGACGATGAAATGTAGCAAGGGAACCATTGTTTCCAGAATAAACATTCCTTATTCGATATTTAGAAGCCATAATCAGCAAAACAGAGAAAGAGAATCAGCAAATTAAATGAACGAAAATCTTCAAAAGAGAAGCGAACGGTTATTGAAAAAATCGTTTGGTAAATGATCAAGAATTCAGTAATAAAGGAACATAACAAGTTCCAATTTTATATTTCTTAACAATTTAATCGAACCTTCTCGACAAATTCTTTCATTTTATCGATATTATTCCATATTCATACATCTTTTCTTTGTATCCCAATTTTTACGTAGCTAAATTGAAGCAACTCAGATAGTAAAATTCAGTTTTATATACGATTGCAGCGTCTGCAGTGCAGGAAATAAGAATAAAATTAGCTCAAAACTGCTTTAAACGGAATATTCTACACTTTTTAAAAGTTTTATAGATATTTTCGTACGTGCACATAATATAGTTTTTTAACCTATGAATATTTCAATTATCATCATGAAAATTTATCAAGTTCCTAAAGTATTTATACACAATAACCATTAAGTAAACGGAAAACAAAGCACTAGGTGATTTGAAAGGAAACAAGCAACTTTTCTCTTTACTCTATATTATCAAATAAACTAAAAGTTTTTTTTAAAAATAAGTAGGAAGAGGTAATGGTAATCACTTAACCATACGGTAATTTTTCTTCGATTTCTTATAAATATTCTGATGTATCAACTCTAAAACTATTAAATGAGAGATTAAGAATGCTTGATATCACAGAACCAACAAAGAAAAAATTCCGTGCTGCTGCTTTTGTGCAAAAATAGATCAAATGAAATCCACGACATAACACGTTAACTTATTCTTGACTGTTCTAAAACAACCATTTTTTCTCTTTTTTTAAATACTTAGAATGTCAGCCATTTTTTTTCAAATTTACTGAAGAAAATGAATGAAGAAGAAACTCTTTTTTATACCTCCTGTTTGAAGCAAGCATGAAAGATTCAAAGGTTAAAATGCGCCAAATATCCATAAATTAAGTTTATGTGTAAGTTAAAAAAAATTCCAGCTTTCATGAATTATGCTCAACGTTTATTTCGTAAGCCAAAAGGTGAGAAAGAAAAAGTACAATGGTAAAATTGAAACTTCATTTCTGACTAGTATCAGTACCTCTCTCGAGCAGAAAATGCTTCACGAAACTGATACTAAGAGCAATTCTTGGCTTTCAGACTTGGAAAATTGAATATTAATACAATGCATCTGAGGTGGTTTGAATCTTATATATTTTCAGGACTAGATACTGAACAAATCGTTTTCAATTTCTCAAAAAATTTCTGAAAAAATTCTAAAAAACAATAAAACAATCTAATTTTTTGTAATAATGATCACAAAACTTTCAATGCACTTCTCCAGTAACCCATAATATAGGCAATGAATAGAAGGCAATGTCTGTGTATCTGTTTGTCTGCGTACGGCACAGCGCAGAGTCCGCTGCACCTTCAGGTACGAAATTTGGCAGGAAGGTGGCCCACGACAGGAGCAGAAACACCTCGAATCGATTCTTTGATTTTCGTAGTAAATTTTTCGTCATTCAATACATATCATATACTTGAACTAAAATACGTTACTTCTTCAGTAATTTTGGCCAATTGCAAAGATTTTGAAGCCATTTTAACAGATGGAGCCAGCCTGGAACTTTGTGATGAAATATCAGTGATGTGTTCTCTATTGGAAAAAGATTTACCACCTTTGGAAGTTTTGAAATTGATGACAAAAATGAATTTTGTTCCGAACTTGAGCATTGCTCTAAGAATTTTACTAATTCTTCAAATAAGTGTTGCATCCGTCGAACATAGTTTTTCCAAACTAGAAATAAGCAAGAACTATTTGCGAACAACAACGTATCAAACAAGTTTGTCAGACCTCGCTATATTAGGAATTGAGTATGAACAGTTAGTTCAGAAAGTTCTCTAATTAATTCAGAGACATCTAAACTTTTACAGTTTAGATGTTTAAGAATTAATTAGAAAATTCTCTGAACTAAACATTCGTAAAAAAAAATCGTCTGAATTATACTCCTATTAACTGCTATTCTAAATGAAGTATTTTAAGTGAAAAGTTGTTATAAGCATTTGTTTCACTTACTGGGTTACACTGTTGTTATCTGGACGTTTGCAGAAAATTTAAAAAAAAGACGATATACCTTTTTGTCCCATAGGGACGCAATTTTTACTTCTCCACGGAGCGGTTCAATGGCTAAATCCGACCCTGATACATAGTAGGTAAAGCACCACTATTTTAGGCGGAATATACATGAATACGCACAGTGTTTTCTGTTAAGAATTTACTAACGTAAATACTAATTTATCAAGTTTAGCATTATGCTTTGGTAAGGAATCGATTGTAATTTTTGCTTATATTTGGGAATTAAAGAACAGTGTTTTAGGCGCTTTATCTGCGTGATTGCTTACACGCTTTAGAGAGAAGAATTTTTTAACAAATTCAAACTAGTTCAACATAAGAGTACAACTTTGAATACACACTCCCGGACCCTCACTCCAGGATCAAAGTCATCCCAATATCGCTGCCAAATTCCTAGTAAGAAATTTTTAAACATCTTTTAAGTAAATAATATAGAGCTCCAATATCCAAAATGTCACCATCTTTGGCAGCCAATTTAGCATATTTATGTGCCTATCGGCCAGCTCGTTAGCTGGGTTAACGACATGTGCTTTCACACAGAACAAAAAACTAGCGACCCACTTGCTTTAAATATGTTTCTTTTAACTTGATTAATGTAGTTCGAATTGCCTTTTCTTTTTTCTGCACTTCAATTGAAGAAAAACTATCTGTAAAAATTAACAGCTTTCTCTAAGGCCCTGTACGTCGTAAGATTAATTGTAGTCAGCTTGGTCTGGGAAACGGAGTTCTAACGGATAGTTTGAAACTGAATAATTTTACACGATTGTTTTATTTTTCAAACCTGCATATTGCCGCAGTCCCGACATTGTCTTCAATCCCAGAGCCATCTGTGTACACCACGAAATCCGGATTATTAATAGATACAGGGAACCGGTTGATAACTTCCGGTTATTTCGGTTAATAACTTTATAATCAACCAAAATATTGCTAATTATATCTCTCTTTTATATTAAGGAAAAATACTGAAGAAAGGAAATAAGTTCCATTTTTATTTTTCATAAAAATTCAATTCAAAGTCTTCGCTAAATTCATCGATTTTACTGATATTATGCCATGTTCATACACCTTTACTTTGAATCCCTAATTGCACTTTAAAAACAGATATAAGCTATAGAGAAAATTCATTGTTGTGCATGTATGCAACGTCTCCAGGACAGGAAGTAGGAATTAAGGTAAAAATTAAACTCTGCTGCTTAAAGCGGAATATTGTGAATTTTTTAAAGTTTTATGCATATTTTAATATATGCATAGAATATATATTTTTAATTTTGACTATTTCAAGCACCATCTAGAAAAATAACCAAAATTATCCAAACTAATTTCACAAGAATCAAAAACTATAGCTGAAGATTTTTGAAAAAACATTCTTACTCTATATTATCGAATAGGCTGTAAAAAAACGTAAAATAAGTAGTTGCAGTGTCTGTTATGTATTTTCTAATGGATTAAATTTTCATCACAAATGCTTCATATAATGTTCTTTTGAATTTTTTATACATAATTTGACGTACCAATGAAAACATTTATATAAGAAAATAAAAATATTTGGTATTACAGAAATAATACAAAAGCACAGCAGGTTGATGATGTTCTATAAAATAAGACAATTCTGTATAATTTCACATCACGCGTTGACTTAGCCTTGACTGTTGTAAAACAACAATTTGTAATATTTTTTTATAATAAGAATATCAGATAGTTTTATTTCTATGACTATCACAAAGAACAGGGGAAAAGTTGAAAGAACACTTTTTTACCCTCGGTTATAAGGAAACATGTAAAAAGATAAAACGAGACAAATATTGAAAAACTACGTTAGCATGATCTGCAAGCAAAAAAAGAGCTGTCAACTTTCATGAATCATACTATAGATTTATTTCATATATAGTCCAGTCAACGAAGGTCCAAAATGGCTGTGAAAAGACAATAAATCACACAGTTTTTAAAATTGGTGAGCACCCCTTCCAGTGCCAGTATAAGCGGTAATTTTAGCAAAAGCATTTTATAGTGAAGTCTAACAAAATCAGAGGGTGCCTAGACCAACAGCTAAAACTTTTGTTTTGACCACTCTAATGTTCGTGGATCAATAGTGGCATTTAAGAATGGACTACACATAGTGCAAAGTTCCCAAAAATCACTACTTTTTCCCGAACCATTTGCGTCTTTGCCTACCATTGTGCTCAGTGAAATCCCAAGCACTTATATAAGAATTGGAAGATTTAAAATTTTTCCAATATACGAGTAGAAATAAACGCTCATTTAAATAAAATATTACTAAATGTAAAAACTGGTACAATAGATTATTATCTTTTTTATACCGAAATAAACAAACTGAAGTAACAAAATAAGTTCCTTATTATTTTCCATAAGAATTTAATCAATCTTTTCCGCAAAATTCTTTCATTTCATTGATATCATCCAGCGCTTATAGACCTCTACTTTTAATACCATGTGCAGGTGCAAAAAAATAGATAACTTAGACATGAAAAAAATACCATATTTTATGAATGACAGAAGAATCTCCCTCCAGTGAAACAAATAAGACTTAAGTTAGCAATTACGCTTTGCTGCTGTAATTGGAATATTCTGCACTTTTTAAACGTTTTATACTTATTTTCGCTTCAATATATATATATATATATATATAGCATTTTCAATTCTTTAAATTTTGTTTTAAATTGTATTGTTCAAATAATGACTTTTTAGTTCAGGATTTTCTTCTTGATATGTTTTGTTTACTTTGTTTCTGTAGGATCATATATAATAAGTCATATTTAAATTATATATATATATATATATCATCTAGAAAAATTATTAGATACAGTATCGAGTATACATGTTGGGCCTTTTCCCTTGAACTATTGAGTCTAAAATGACCTACAAATCGATTATTTTGGCGTCAAAATTAGGTGCCTAATTTCATTTATCTTTTCTCTATCTATTTAAGACGGTTTGGGTTCACATATACAAAGACAGCCAAACAAAAGGAAAGATTCTAAAAATGAATTTTTCTGAATCAGGGAGGTTTAAAACATAGAAAATTAAGGACATCAAAAGAACGACTTTTTGTCGATTGCATCACATTCCCTTCATATTCTTCGAAAAAGTTTCAATTTCCTGAGCAATGAGTATGTTAATATTTCACAGCCATCAAGCAAAAATTGCTACAGATTCTACAACTCAATCTGAGTATTTCCTTCTCGCTATTCAGAAACCTCCTGTTTTTCGACACTCCACATCCAACCCCATGCACACATAAATCTTCCTTATCATCCAAAGAAATTTAAACGGCACTATATAAATCGTATTGTGCTTCGTGGTATGATCTAGAAGGCTTATTATGTATTTTTGAACTCTTTCTTTCTAAGGATTAAGGCCAAAATTTATCACCTATCTACTATTTCGGTGTGAAGATAACAGAACACATTTCATTAATCCAAGTCATTATCCTGTTTGAGTTGTCGCGTTCACATACAAGTGAATGGCAGACCGACAAATGGTCATCCCTTTGAAGGATTTGGTTATAATTTAATACAAATCTACAACTCTAATGATAAATTTAACTTCTTAATTTCATCCATATTGCTGTTTAGGCTTCTGAGTTTCCGTGTACACATGGACATCGACGGACGAACCGACACACTTCCTCTCTCGGGATTTCGTTCAAAATTTGATCGAATTTTGCAATTTTTTTATAAAGGCCACATACCTGACAGCCTGTTTCGTTTTTAAATTATCACGCTCACTGACAAAACGACAACGGACGAACGACATAATCCTGAAAGTGGATTTTCGGACTGAGGGAGTTTTAAATCTTGGAGATTCATCAAAATCATCATTTCGGATTTTCAACGATTACAATAATTTCTCTTTTTAAACGAGAAAGCAAAAGAGGAAAACATTCCAAAAAATTAAGTCTTATAGATGAAGTAATGAAAAATTGTTTAATTAATAGGATTGAATATCTGAGAAAGACAAAACAACAATAGTAGAAGCAATTTATTTGGTGCACACAAGTGCTGCATCATCCAGGAAAAATTGCGAAGTACAAAGATATAAATACGAAATAAGGGAAGATTTAATTGTGAAAGAGTTAAAAATTCAAAAATAATAACAAACAACGAGGAAGAATAAGAACCCGGTGGATGACGTCATCAGAGGCCATTCATCCATGCAGATTCAAAATCAGAATAGGTTTTCTGTAGAGGAAAAATACTTTAAGGTCTAAATTTAATTTGAATTTTCCTCTAAGGCCTGAACCCATTCCGGAATAAATTGGAAAGAAAAGCAATTATCCGCATTTTAAGCCCTTCTTTTCAGACTATGTTTAAAAGACTGTTTTGAATTTCTTCTTTGTGGATAAATGTTTTTCTTTCCAATTTATTCCGGAATGGGTTCAAGCCTTAGAGGAAGATTCAAATTAAATTTAGACCTTAAAGTCTTTTTCCTCTACAGAAAACCTATTCTGATTTTGAATGGATGAATGGCTTCTGATGACGTTATCCACCTAATTCTTATTCCTCCTCGTTGTTTGTTATTATTTTTTGGGGGGGGAGGGGTTGTATTTTTACAATTAAATCTTTCCTTATTTCGTATTTATACCTTTAATTAACAGGTACAGTAATAGATTCGTCCTTTGTGCTACAAATTGAAAATTAATATTAATCCCATTTAAAAACGAATGCGGCTATCGAAATTTAATTTAAGCTTGTTTTTTAAGTTTTAATTAATTATTATGATTATTAATATAAAAATAGGAATTAAATAGCTTTTTAAAATTTTAATTAATAATTATAATGATTAATTTAAAAATAGTAATTAATTAGTGGAAATCATTATTAATATAATTATTCACCATATTAAAAGTATAAACATTTTTAAGCTATATATTGTTACTTTAAAAATCTATATATCTAAAATAGTTGTTAAATTAAAGGAGAAGAGCCCCATCCCCAACAACTGGTCTGATTTTGACAACTTTAATTTTATATGATAACTTATGACCCATAGATAAGTCAGCAATGGTCGCCTGTCCCCCACAACCTTTCAGTTTTGAGAGATATGTATAAAACAATACTTCACTGCACATTCTCCACGAGAACAACTTTGATATAGTCCCCCAGCCCTAAGCACTGGACCGATTTCGACAATTTGTTTAGCCACTTTTCAAGCAAAGAATCAACCAGAATGCTCCTCGTTCAAGTATGTGCTTCAACCAACATGGCGCCTCAAGAATATTGTAAATAACTTGCGCCAATTACAGTGGATTTGAGAATTACATATAACGATATCATACGGCAGTTATGTTTCCGAAAACTTTTATTCAGAAATTAGTGACAAAAAGTGAAAGATATTCCGTCTCAAATATGCTTTTACTTTTAGAGCATTTTCCATTAATCTATATGCAGTATTTAAAACTGAAAGAGGTGGTGCTGGCGAGGCAGCCAGTGCTGAACACTTCACGTGCTGCTAGTAAAATAAAATATTATTAATAAAATAAAAGTTTCAATTAACATTGATAAATTAATTTTGGGAAATGCGAGATTCTGCTCTGCAAAGGCAGCATGATTGACCCATTACTGCTTATTTTGTTATAATTATGCTCAGTGTACTTACTCCCAAGCACTTAATTAAATTAAAATACATCATAAAAAGTAAAAAGCTCAGCGAGATAAACTATATGTTTATTTAAATACAAGCATTTTTAAATAAAAAAGTGGTAAATATTAATTGAATCGCTTTATAACGAAGTTAGCATTCTGTAAGGGAAAAAATCAGTTTTATATTTTATAAGAATTTAATCCAACGTTTTCGATGAATTCTTTCATTTTACTGATATTATGCCATGTTCATACATCTTAACTCTAAATTCAAGTTATAATACCAAACTGAAGTAGCTTAGGATATAAAATTATGTTTCATGTATGACTGCAGAGGCTCCAATGGAGGGAATAAAGACTTAAGTAAACAATTACAATATGCTTCTTTGAAAGGAATATTCTGTACTTTTTAAAATTTTATACATATTTTCGCTATATTTTCACAATATATTCTTTTAAATTATGAGTATGTCAATTATCATCCAGCAAAATAATCAAGAATCATCAAAACTACTTTTACACATTGTCCATTAAGTACGCAGAAACAGAAGTAGTGTATGTTTTGAAAGAAATCTAATTGTTTTCGTACTTTATATTATCGAATAAACTATGACATTATTCTATGACATCGAATGAACTAAAAATTGTAAAAGAAGATACTACAGTATTTGCTACGTGTATTCTGTAGCACAATAAAATTTTCATTACACAACAACCACATTTAAGCTTTTTTAATATTTAGAATTTCAATCATTTTTTACAGCTTTTCGCAAGGAAACGAATAAAGAAGAAACGATTTTTTAACCGTCAGTTTGAAGCAACATGAAAAATTCAAAGTTTAAAACGAGCCAAATATCCCAAAATTAAACTTATATGAGATGGATCCAAAAAGGAAACTTGAGCTTTCATGAATTATGCGAAACATTAATTTTGAAAGCCACATGGTTAAAAAGAAAGAGTACAACGGCAAAATAGGTTATATTAACGTCCCATTTTGAAGCAATACGAGGGCTATTTAGGGACGGACCTCGTAATTTTGAGCCGCTGTCAGATGACGAGGAAGACGCCTGAGCTAGTACCCCCGTCTCCAAGCTTCCGCGCCACACCAGCGGGAGGGCGTTTGGCCGCTGCGTATGACTTAGAGTGCAGCAGACTCCATGCACGGCGGATCTTCAGTGAAATCGGGTTTCGAGCCTGCGCCCTCTGGTTCCGAGGTCGAGACCTTACCACTAGGCCACCGAAGCCTCACAACGGCAAAACCGAAAGTTAATTTATGATTATCGACATTTCTCTCAGGTAGAGAATGATTTCACGAAACTGACGAAAAGAAACTGTCTTGGTTTACAAGTTTAAAAAATTGAATCTTTAGAGCCAATTTTTAATGGCTTGAATCTAGACACTGAAAGACTGGCTAGATAATGGAAAAATGCATTCAAAAATGTAGGAAAGTTATGTAAATACTTGGAATGTATGACATCATTATTTTAAGTGAAAAATACGTAATTATACGCATGATTATTTTTCTGGAAAGAATTAACTAACGTAAATAAGGCCATTACTTGCTTTGGCAAGGCATCCGTTGTAATTTCTCCTTTCATTTGGATTGTACAAAAGCAGTTACTTAGAGGGGTTTTTTTCCAGGTTGCTTTTACGCTTTAGACAAAAGAATTCTTCAGAAAATTCAAACTAGTTTAGCAAAAGAAACGAGAAAGCGTCGCATTCACACCCTTCTGCACACAAGGCCAAATTTCACATTGTTCTAAACTAGTAAATGGCCTAGGGAGCAACAATCATGGGTCGCAAATACAAAAGAAATAACCAAATATTTACAGATTTTCAGTGTTATTTTGGAAAGTAAAAATAAAAATTTGTTTTATAAAAATTTATTCAAGTCAAATTCAACGATATACTTTTACATTAACCATCTCAAAACCTTATGCTGTCTCGATTACATTGCGCTTAATTGTTACTTTCTCGTATCCGAAGTACACAGAGAAATTATTGTAATCGTCAAAAAATTGAACTCCAGATTTTGATAAACCTTCACATATTAGATCTCCCCTAGTCCTAAAAACACTATTTTAGAAGTATGTCTGTCTGTCTGTGAACACGATAACTCGAAAACTATTAGAGCTACATGGATGAAATTTGGTGCGTGATTTTATACATATTTTTTAGGTTTCTATCAAATTTTGGACAAAATCCATAAAAGGGAAGTTTGTATGTATGTCCGTGTTCTTGTGAACACCATAACTCAAAAACTTAAATAACTAGATGGATAATATTTGGTACAAAGTTTATCATCAACTATATAAGTCCGTATCATATTTTGGACAAAATCCCTCAAACGGTTGCCTGTCTGTTGGTCTGTGTTATGGCATACTTGTGAACATGATAACTCCTAAACCCTATAGTTTACAACGACGCAAGGGCGTTATTCCGTAATGGCACGTTTCACTGCCGTTTTTCCTTTCCGTATCTACCCTTGCCTTTCGTCTTTGGTTCTCGTTGAGGGAAATTTGTGGCGTTCTGGGAGTACAGAAAATCGCAACTTTTTTCTGCGCGAATGTTCGGGAAAGGACACCTTTGTTAAGGACGAGAAAGTTTAGGAAAGACCACTCTCGCTGCTTTTTACTCTTAAATAAGTTCAACGTAAGCCGTTAGTTGAAGGGAAAATCCTCCATGTGGTGTTACATAAGTATTCCAAGTGACTTATATGGCTTGTATTGCTTCACTTCTACATATCGGCTGATGGTAGGTACCGCCGCGGGAAAAAAATGTAGCCACTCACCATTATTATGCCATCGATCATTGTATATTGAAACAAAAAGTACCGTTTTACAGGAAATAACGCACACTAAAATATTCTATGATTAAAATTTCGTAAGGGTTCATCTGTATATTTAAAATTGCACTAACTTCAACATTTTAAACAGCAACACAATTTCTGATGTTAAAAGATGGTAACATAAGCCAAGATTTAAATTTAGAATAATATACGTTGAACAACAGATCGGAATGTATTCGATATTTCGTGTTTTCGATATTAAAGGCGTCGTCTCCACATTTAGCTAGTAAAGTTCTTTGTTTGCGTTTAAATGTGGGTTATAATTTTAATTTCTATTTCGTATTTTTAACGCCATATTAAAAGTAACTATCCACATTTTAAAATCGATGAATAATTAATGCGTTAAAAAGTTTTGTAAAACTGAAATTTAACTCGGAAGACTTGACTTTAAACTGCAAATTTAAAGATATACAAAGGCACTGACAGATGAACGTAATGCCGCATATTCCTACCACATGTGAAAACAAATTCAGAAATATTCGCCATTGGATGCGAAATATTGAGCATTTTCTTCATGTTTGAAATTTCATAAAATTGATATAGGTTGTGTTGCTTGTTAAGAAACGATTTGTTGCAATATGTTAATTTTTCAGCCTTGCTAGGGTGTAATTATTGCTTAAACGTAAAGTCATTTACTGATTTGAATATTTTTATCCAAAGCTAATGTGCATTTTTATTACGTATTGTAAAAAGTTACGTGAGTCAAAATATAAAATGGAAAGCAGCATTTCATATTTGCATTACGGCTTTATTAAGTGACATTATTACATTACATGACTTTATTACATTATTGCTTCTTGCGTAAGTGGAACATAATGAACTGCGCATGCGCGCTGCAACATATGATTATCAATCAGTAAAAAATTAATCATTTGATTAGTTCCCACAAAACCTTCATTGACACATTACTTATGATCATTCAAGTGAAGGTAAACAGGTTAAAAAATTATTTGACAAGGTTGATAATAAAAGAGTGTTAGGTGATTTTTACTCAAATCAGATCATCACAGGCCACGGAGCATTTAAATCCTATCAAAACAGATTCTTCGGCCAGAGTCCCTGGTGCTTCTGCGGAAAAGATGAAGGAACTGTGCAACATACTATCCTTAAATGTGATGCGTGGCAAGACATCAGAAACACTTATTTTTAAAAAAACAGGAGCTCTATTAAAGAACTTTTACAGGACAGAATCGATAAAAGGTATGAAATTGATTGTTAAAAATATTCTAGCCCAAGAGATGGAAAATGTAATTTAATTGGTAAAGGGGGATTGGGATATTTTAAAATTCTTCTTCTGGAAATCCCCCATTTATATATATATGTTTAATTATTTTTATATATATATTTTAATTGTCTTTCATAAATGTGTCATTTTTTCTATGTTTTAACTATTTTTTTGTGAATACTCGTATCTGTTTACTAGCTGCAACTTTTTCATTTGTTGTTTGGTACCGTTTTAATTTGTGGCTTCCTATATTCTTTTCATTTTTTCTTCTTACTATTATTTTCATTATTTTTTTATTTTGATGTTATTTGGTTATTACTCAAAAAATTGTGCATTGGACACTTTGAAATTATGTATAGGAAATTTTGAAATTATGTATAGGAAATTTTGAAACTATGATAAGAAATTGTGGATAGGTTGATTTAGCCTTTTTTTGTGATGCAGTGTGTTGCATGTTTATGTTTCAATTTGTGGAAGTTTTGCGAAGAAGTTTTGTACTCGAATTTGCTGGCGTTCTTCGGAATTGTCAGTGACTCGATATTTGTATGTCCGTAAGGACAGGTCAAATTACTAGTTATTTATGCTTCATAGCATTTGTGAGCTTTCAAGAAAATCAATTTAGTAGTTTAGATTTCTATAGACGAATTTTCTCTTTTGTTTATTTTGGGGTAATGTAGAAATTCCAATATGCCGACAGACTCCCGATGTAATGCTTCGTCAATGGGAATCTTCAAAATTTCACTATTCTGTGTGAAAATGTTAATCAATGGGTCAAGTAGTATTTTTAATGTTATGCCTTAAGGATACATTGAAAATATTAAACTTGATGTTCCTATTGTTGCAGCTCTCAATGTTTACTTCAATTACGAGCTTCATTTTTTTTTGAAAGGTTGCCATAATTGTTCATTTAATCTCTTTTTGTCGACTCTAAAGCTTGTTTAGTGGTTAAATGTTTCATCAAACGATTTAGATAACCACTGGCGGCTAACCTTTTAACCAAAGGTTTTAGCTAATTACAATCGTTCCACTTGAAACTTAGCCAAATTAATAGCCTGGCTTGTTTTCTTAGCCATAATAGAAAAAATAATTAATCGAATTCAAACAGCACAGACTTCAAAGCTTAGTATTTTAAAGAAAAACTTTTGTTCCAATTTGTTAATTAATAGAGTATTCAAACAGATTTGGCTATTTCTTAAATCGGAGAGTTACCAAAAACGGTCTATGAATCCAAATTAAACAGAACAGAAAACTCATCCATAGAGTACAAAAAAATTAGCATTTCATTTTAATTTATAAACATTTTGAGGATAGAAATTGTTAAGAGCAGAAAATCGTAAACATAGTTGTCCTAAATCAGCAGAAAAGTAAATAAATATAGTGGATAGTCAATACTTTATTCAAACAATATAGAATTCTTAGTACACAAATTTAGGACTCTGTGAACAAGTTGGAAAGTAGTTAAGAAATTCTAAGAAATGTTGGTAGGTTTCATTAAGAATAGAAGGAAATGCAAGAAATATTAAAAACAACATTATTTCCAGGTACTTTAGCTGCGAACAAAACGCACATAAGCATTTAATAATCTACACGATTGAATTTTTCTTCTCTGGGAATAGTTTAAATTCCTCAAAATGAATATTTATCCCGTTTGATATATAAAACCTGTAAGTAGTGCGGGAAGGAGATTATATTACATTTTTCAAGTAATAACCTAAGCTTAGAATAAGGTGTAAAGCAAATAAAATATTGAATTTAACAAGTGTCAAAACAGTAAAAAATTCAAATTCTAAAGAAATTAATCATGTAACAAGGAGATGGAAATAAAAATTTCGCGAATCGGCCGACTAAGACCGAAGTGATGACCGCTGAGTTTGAAGCAGGAAATGTAAGCGATTAGGCTACTGTTGTCCAGCTGAATAGAAAGGGAATATTTACGTAACCTATGCATTTGAAATGAGTTTTAACAGCAGGCAATTAATTCAACGTGTTTTCAATAAATAATTGCATTTGACGAATTTAGTTATAAACAAATTTAAAATTCGTTTAAATTATGGATTCTGGATCTCCAATAACCACAAAGAGTTTTTAAGTATTCTATGATAACGAATAAGACATATTTTAGGATATGTAGCCTATCAGAACTGGAAACTTGATTTTTGCTTAGGAATTTCAGATGCCGTTTCATCACTGAAAGCTTAAGAAAATAAATGTTATCTACAGCAAACTGAATAAAATTCAGGGAAAAAATGTATACAGAAGTGCATCATGTCTCCGTCTAAATACCAAAAATTTCGCGCTTGAATCAATTTTGTAAGTATCAATTTTTACATATCAAGTACCATTTAAACATATTCAACGTGCCATTTAATTTCATTATCTCTTGTATAAAAAGAATAGCTCTACAGACTTCAGGGGAGTGTCCTGCTCTGGCTTTCTCGTATGCTTTCATAACATGGCGCGTTTTATGCTTTGGCTCGCAGTAATGTGAAAAGAATCGAGTGTACATATTGAACCATTTTCCTTGAACGATTCAGTCGAAAATCAGATGCAGATCTATAATTGTGAGATCAAGACTAGATAACTAATTTCATTTTTCTTGTGCTCTTTTTATTTTCGAGTTATCGTCTTCACGTAATCGCAAACGGATAAAAATAAGGGATAATTACAAAAATTTTTTTCTGTATTTGGGTGGCTGAAAACAAGGAACTACATCAAAATCATGAGATTTTTCGTCAATTTGAGAACTTTGTCCTCATATACTTCGTCAGAAGGTCCCTTTTTCAAGAGCTTACATATGCTTACAATTTAGCTATAACAGAAAAAATTACAGATTCTTCAATCCAACTTCCGTTATCTTAAGGCTCGGTACACACATGATATTTGTGTCTAACAACTCTTTATGGCAAAATGCCGGAGAAGCTATTAGTGGCTTGAATTACAGTTATAGCAGTTGCTCAGTTCACATCAACCTCCGCAGAGCAAGAGATTCGCTAATGTCTTGTACGACACATTTTTTTCGCACTTTCCCCTCGAATCGGAAAGAAATAGGAACAGAACCGGAGATTTCTGTGCACCACACAACTGCTTTCACTGTACTTCAAGCCTCTAATCGCTTATCCGACAAATTGTGTTGCTAATTACTTGTCCGACACAAATAGCAGGTGTGTAGCGTCATGTGCATAACACCATAGCTCTCACCCGAGCATGCACACATCACCCCTCTCTTCCAGAAACTGCAACAGCAAAGTATGGAGCGTTTTGTGCTTCAAGGTGTAATGAAGAAAATTGAGAATGCATATGGTACACCTAAGACTCATCTCTATCGAAATTCGATAGAGATATATTATTATTATGCTAAACCTAATGCCGAATTTCACTTAGTTAAGTCATTGCAAGTTTGAGTTAGTGTGTTCACATACTCGAGAATATGAAGACCGGCAGACAGAGAAACTTTGGACCATTATAATGAAAAAAAAAATCATATACTGAATTTCTTATATCTAGGTACTTGCGTTTTCTAATTTTGCGTAATGAAGAAAATTGAGAATGCATATGGTACACCTAAGACTCATCAGCACCGAAATTCGATAGAGATATATTATTATTATGCTAAACCTAATGCCGAATTTCACTTAGTTAAGTCATTGCAAGTTTGAGTTAGTGTGTTCACATACACGAGAATATGCAGACAGGCAGACAGAAAAACTTTGGACCATTCTAATGAAAACAAATCATATACTGAATTTCTTATATCTAACTACTTGCGTTTCCTAGCTATCGTTCTCAGCTGGGCATGAACGGAAGAACAGAGAGTCCCTGATTTCGTTCAATATTTGATCGAAGTCTGCAATTTTGGTTAAATGGCCAGATACCAAATTTCATG
>BGPR01011765.1:0-14181 GCA_013235015.1 Araneus ventricosus | reverse complement strand
TACCTGCAAATAGTCACTTCCACTATTTATATAATAAATAAATATGAAATTTTAATTCTGACTCTTAATTCGTGCAAATAACGAAATTTAATTAAAGTTTTAAATTAATTAAATGAGCTTCTTAAATTTGATTAAAAATATAATTATTAATTTAAAAATATAAATTAATTGGGAAATTATAGTTTTTATAATTCAAAATAGTTTTTAAATTATAATATTATTATAATAAAAATGTCAATATAAAATGATATTATTGATTTAGAACAATAGTGACATTTAAGAATCGGTTACATAAAGTGAAGGGTCCGAACCTTCACTAATTTTCATCACCGAAAATCTTTACAATCTTTTGCTTCTTTTAAATCACTATGCTTTGTTATTCACTAAGCACTTATATAAATAGATGGGTCAAAAATGAACTGTTGTATAAAAATCTAAAAGAACCTTTAAATAAAATATAATTGAATATAAAAACTGGTACAGTAGATAAGAATCTATTTTTATGTTCAAATGATCATACTGAAGGAACAAAATAATTTCCGGTTTCTTTTTCATAAGAATTTATTCCAACATCTTCGCAAAATTCTTTCAGTTTACTGATATTATGCCATGTTCATACGGCTTTACTTTTAATATTCTTCATAATTCAAAAACAGTAATAACTTAAGTAGAAAAAGTCCTATTTTATGAATGATTGAAACAGTTAATTCATGGGAATTATTGTCTAATATTATAATAAATAATATTATTAAAATTATAGCATTATTAAAATAAGAGTCTCGGTTTTGCTTTTGGGACTGTATGGATTCAAATACACACAGACAAACAAACGCAAGAAAAGATTCTATCCATATTTTTCCGAATAAGAGAGATTTAAAACAGAGAAATTCATCAACATGAAGAGATCGACTGTCTGTTTTTCGATTATATTACCTTCTCTACATATACTTCGGAAAAATGTCCTTTCATAAGCGATAATCATGCTGATATTTCACACAGCTATAAAGAAAAAATAGCTACAATTTCTACAACTCAATCTATGAGTTCCTTCTCGCTATTGGAAAACGACCTGTGTTTTGACACCTCACATCTATCCCACGCACGCACAAATCACCCCATCTTCCAGGAAAATTTAGCCAGCACTGTCTGAAGCGTATTGAGCTTCAAGGTATAATAAAGAAAATCAAGAATGCATATTGGACACCAATCTTTCGATTTCTTAGACCCAAAATTTGACAGACACTCACAATTTCGGCTTGAAGATTACGCACCAAATCTCATTAATACCAGAGATTTCGTTTTCTAGTTACCGCCTTAACATGTTTAGTTTAGTTAGATTAACGTCCCGTTTTGAAGCAACACGAGGGCTATTTTGGGACGGACTTCGTAACTTTGAGCCATGGTCAGATGACGAGGACGACGCCTGGGCTGGCACACCCCCTCTCCAAGTTTCCACGCCACACCAACGGGAGGGCGTTTGGCCACTACGTATGATTTAGCGTGCAACAGGCCCCAATAGACGGCGGATCTTCGGTGGAATCTGGAACCCTCTGGCCCCAAGGCCAAGACCTTACCACTAGGCCCTATCGCCTTAAAATACACGCGAATATACAAATCGACAGAAAGTCAACCCTTTGACGGATATGGTCCAAAATTTAATATTTATCTGCAACTCAAATTTTAAATGTATATATACTAAATTTTAGATATGTAACTATGTGTGCTTTTTAATCAAATGGATATGGAACAAGCGAATATACTTCCGAAAACCGGATTTCGTCCAAAATTTGGCTAAATCTGCAATTTTGTTGTAAAGACCATATACCAATTTTCAAGTATGTAACTTGTTGTAATTTTAGTTATCATGTACACATACAAACCGACAGGTGGGTCTACATAATCCTAAAAATGATTGGGATTGAACGTGGAGAATCTTTAAAACCTCGAGGTCAGTCTTTTAACGATTACAATATTTTATCATTGTATACGAGAAAGTTCTAAAAATAAGAAAAGAAAATATTCGGAAAAAAATAGTCTTTTAGAAGGAGTAACGCAATTACATTTCGTTCCTAAAGCCCGAGACTGGCACTTTTGGGCGATTTTACTACGGAAACGGATGAGAGTAAGATGAGCGTTTTTCCAGATATACTTGTTAGGTTATGATCTTCGTCGGATTAGGGGCATTTTTTTAAGTTAGTCTTTACAGAAAATCAATAAATGAAAATAAAATATTTATAAAATATGATATTAATGAAAATAAAAATCAATAAATGCTAAGTAAAATATAAACATCTCCCTCTCCATTTGCACTTCACCGCTATTTTTGTAAAATTAACGCCATCTGGCGCATGCGCAAAAGTGCGGAGGGTTTTCGTATCCCAGAAGGATCAGTGGCAGTTAATTCGCAGATATAGTGCCTGCAAATAATCCCTTCTATTTTTTATACTACAAATTGATATGAAATATTGATTCTAACTAACAATTAAAGAAAATAATGAAATGTAATTCAAAATGGTAAATAAGTTTTACTAACTTTTAGCTAAAAATGTATTTAATAATAAATAAAAATTAGTTAATGGAAATTAAAACTTATTGAATTAATAAAAATATTGAAATTTCTAAAATTATATATTGTTACAATAAAAATAACATAATATTCTTAATGTAAAAATTTCAATAATGTATTTATTAATACAGTAATTTAGGATAATAATGACGTATGATATTCGGATAAGCGAAGAAAACAGGTTCGACCCATCATAGAAACACAACCACCATATAAACAAGCATTCCCAAGCACTTATTAAAATTTGAACAGATTTAAACTTGACATCTGTTTACTATTGTTTGTATATTTAAATAAAACTTTTATTTCATTAAGCAAGTGGTAAAATATTCTAAGTAGCTAAAGTATTTGTTTGTATTTTCAAATCTGAACAAATTTCATTTCCATTATACAGGGTGGTAATAAATTATTGAGCGCATTAAAAAAATAATAATAATAAGCAATGTTACAACTACGTTTTTTTTTTATTTAATGAGAGCGGAGTTTAAAAGTTATATTTCAGATAGGTAACACACCGCTACGGTGGTCATAAATCACTGGACATCTTCTATTTTTGAGAGCCGTTATCTACGAAACTATTAAAGGTAGAAGAAAAATAAAAGCATGTATTTGAAGGGAATTCTACGCTCTTTACTTTGTTAAATCAATTGTAATTTGAAAACTGGATAGTTTTCGAGATATTCAAGAAAAATTTTAAAAAAGAACCCGCACAACGGCTTCTGCTTATTGGTAGCTATTGCGTATGGAAATCTTTCACTGTTTCAAATTTAGAACACCGTAATGGCACGCTATCTATCTGAAAAAAACTTTATTTACTCTCATTTTTTAAAAAAACGCAGTTTTTTTAATATTGCTAGTTTTATCATTATTTTTTTGTAATGTGTTTAGTTATTTATAACCACCCTGTATAATGTTCCTTGAAGATCTTTATACATATTTTGATGCATAATTTACAAACCAATTATATAAGCGCATAAAAATTCTATATATTGCAGAGCCAATAAAGAATTGCAAGCTGAAGCATTTTTTAACGTAAAATCAAATAAATTCCACGACATACACGTTAACTTTGTCTTGATAATTCCAAAGCAATAATTTTAATGTCTTTTTTATAATCAGAATAAGAACTAATTCTTCTCTGTGCCTTTCTCAAAGAAGAAATGATTATCGTAACATCCGTTTGTATGAAGCTTGTAAAAGTGAAAGGTTGAAAAGAACCAAATATTCAAAAATTACGTTTAAATGAGCTGCACGCAGAAAAAGAACTCATAGCTTTCATGAATTATAATTTACGTTTATTTCATCAACTACAGGGCGCGGAATAAAAACTGCAACCATAAAACTGAATCTTTATTTCTGATCATAAGCATCTCTCTTTGGAAGAGAATTACTCGATGAATTGTCTCCAAACTTACCTCCGAACTAAAGAAACGCTTTCTATCTAAAGTTTTGATCGGCGCGATCATTCATATATATACTTAGCTAAAGTATAAAAATGAAAACAAAATATATTATAAACATAACGAAAATTTCAGCACCGTTAAATTTGTAAGGTTTAAACGTTCAATAAGACACAATCGCTAATAGCATGGTATGAGCCGTGCCATCGTTGACGCAGAGCAGGCAAAGCAAGAGAATGGGATGCCTCACCAGTATGGATATACATAAACGCGGAAATGTGACCAGTATTGGCTTATGTGTGTGGGAGGGGAGTGCTGTCTCTCCTGCGAATGCGGAAGCGTCTGTACTTTAGAGAGACGTTCACTAAGGGAGTCGGTGAGGATCTGAAGGCTGGAGGAAGGGTTGGCCCAGGAACAGATTGGAGTGCTTAGTTAGGTTAGGCCAATTTAGTTATATTAACGTACTTTTTGAAGGAAGAATTTTTTGTGACGGACTCCTAATGTTGAACTGCGGTCAAATATCTAGGATGAAGCCTCCCTCTCCAAACTTCGAACCATACCAGCGAGAGGGCGTTTGCGTATGATTTAGAGTGCAGCAAGTACAATGCACGACGGATATTCGGTGGAATCGGATTCCGAACCTGGAACCCGCCGGCCCGGAAGCCTTTACCTTAGGAATAAGCAACCACGGCCCCCGGATTAGAGTGACCGTTAGTTAATGGACTTGGACTTGTTAATGTGTTGCGTAAAGCTGTCCTGAATGATGCGCATAAATGAATGGTCTAAAAATTATAACTGAATGGAGTGTCCCTACGCCATTTGCGTGGAATGGATCGCTCTTCAGTGACCGCCATAATAGGTCCAAAGCCTCGAGATTAACGAGGAGATTAATGGTGTAACTTGTTGCAAATAGCGGCAAAATTATCACAAATCTGCTCACGGCTATCGCGAAAGAAAACAAATAAGAAAAAAAAACATTAACACCTCTTCGATATTCTTTCAACTTCTTGTATCAAATCTTTTTAAAAGACATAATTATGAACTTTTTTCACCAACGCTAAAACCCTCAGATAGATCAACACAGAGAGGACGAATTTTTCGTCAAAATTTGTACTTTCTCCTCATGTATTTCTTAAATATGACCCATTTCAACAGCAGTTCATATCCTGACATATGTGCAAAAACAGAAAAAAGTAGTTTCTTCAGACCGAACTCATTTTCCTTAAAGCCCGGAACACACATTCGATTTATGTCACAAACCATTACGGAAAAACGCCACAGAGGCTCTCAGTGGCTTGAAGTACAGTGATAGCAGTTGGTCAGTGCACGCTCACTTCCACAGAGCAAGAGAGTCGCTAATGTCTTGTCCGAACTTTTGCTTCGCACGTTCCCATCAAATCAGAAGTAAGTTGGAACCGTGTGGGGAAGTATCTGTATACTTCACAACTGCTATTATTGTACTTCTAGCTTCTAGTAGCTCCTGTGTCAGTTTGGATTGATAATGACTTATCCGACACAAATTACGTGTGAATCAAAGCTCCCACTCATGCATACACATATCGCACCTCTCTTCCATAAATTTTTCCAGCACAGCATGGAGCATTTTGTGCTTCAAGGTTTTATGTGGTGCTCCTTAAACATCGATAGACTATCGATACTATCGAAGCCAAGTCAATAATATCGGGTTTTCGGAACTATCGACTGAAACAAACGATAGTATCGAATTTATCAAAACTATCGATAGTTTTCTACTGGGCAATACTATCGATAGTATCGAATTTATCAAAACTATCGATAGTTTTCTACCGGGCAATACTATGGATAGGTGCATTTGCAGACGATAGTTTTACAACTATCGACTGGAACTATCGATAATTTCAAAACTATAGACTGAAACTATGGATAGTATCGATACTTTCAAAACTATCGATAGTTGAACTATCGATGTTTAAGGAACAATAGTTTGATGAAAGAAACTGAGTATGCATTTGGTACACCTAAATCTTTAAACTAATTAGGACGGAATCTGACAGAGATCTATTATTACTTATATTTATGCAAACGCTACACATAAAATTTCACTTAGCTAAGTGATTGCGAATTTTTTACGGTGTTTACATACACGAGAACATACAGGACTGTAGATAGTTAACCTTTGGACAATTCTAATGACAGAAATTATATATTGAATTTCAATTCTCTACGATAGATAACTGCTTGCGTTTTTGAGTTACAGTGGTTAGATGGACATGAACGGGCAAACCCTTACTGCCGCATGATTTCGTTCAAAATTTGATCGAAATCTGCAATTTTGGTTTAACGGTCACAAACCAAATTTCATGCCTGTAGAGCGTTGCATTTTTGTTTATCATATTCACACACAAACCGTCAAGATTCTAAATTTTTTCCCGGAATCGGGGAAGTCTAAAACGTGTATATTTTTCAAAATATTGAAATTTAAAGATTGCAGTTCTTTCTTTCTACATGCGAGAAGGTAAAAAAGGGAAACAGACCGACAAAAAAGTCTAACTGTAGGATTAATGCAAATAAAATTTAATTCAAAATAATGTACCTGCAAATAGTCACTTCCACTATTTATATAACAAATAGATTTGAAAATGTATTTCTGACTCATAATTCAAGCAAACAGAGAGAAATGTAAAAAAAATCGCTAATTAATTTAAACTAGCTCATTAAATTTTAATTAAAAATATAATTATTAATTTAAAAATAGAAATTAATTGATGGTAATTATTGTTTAAATATTTAATAATAATTTTCCAATTATAATATTATTGAAATAAAAGTTTCAATGATGAAAATGTTATGATCTATTTGGTAGAACACTAGTGACATTGAAGAAACGGCTACCCGAAGTGAAAAAGGGGTACTAACAATCACTAGTTGTTGCCTCTTTTTACATCACCATGCTTAATATTTCACTAAGCACTTAAATAATATAAAATTAGATTTGTAAACTTAAATTATTTTTGCAAAATATAGAAGCTACTTTATATAGCTTCATTCAAAATATAAAAACTGGTACTACTGATATAAATTTATTTTTATCTTGAAATAAACGTATTCGAGGAACAAAATAAGTTCCGGATTCTCTATCATCATTTAATCCAACATATATTCGCAAAATTCTTTCATTTTACTGATATTATTTTATGCTCATACGCCTTTACATTTAATACCATTTGTACGTGAAAAAACAGAAATAGCATTGGTTAAAAAATTCCTATTTTATGTATGACTGGAGCAAATTCCAGTGAAAGAAATAAGAACCAAGTCAAAAAATTATGCTTCTATGCTGTGAACGGAATATTAACCCACTCCTGCGCTGTAATGGAATTTGTAGCAATATCTAATTTAAATATTATACATAAACATGAAATGGTATGATTAATAAAATTTGATGGTAGATACGGAATAATGGTATAAGATCCTCTATTAATTTATCCTCCTTATTAGAGCTCATTAAAAGAATTGCAATAAAACTTTTCAACTGGTAATAATGCAATTAAGGAGGATTTACAGAAGGATAAGATAAGAAGGAAGGATTTTCTCCCGATGCAAGCGTCAAAAGACCAAGGAATATCCTTCTCTAATTCCATTTTTAATTATTTATAACCCTCATTCTATTATTGTTTACTAGCCATAAACCATATGTTGCGATTTTTTTCTTATGTTCTGTGTGTTTTTTCTGCTTCGCAATTTTAAATACAAAAATAAACTGAAATATTGGGCAAGTCCAGAGCAAAGTTATTGGGGGGGCCCCGGGGGCCGCGGCGAAAATTGGAGAGGGAAAGTGAAGAGTGGCAGGACTCAAAGCATTGTTTTCTCCTCCTAGTCCAGTAAACGAAAGGTTTGAGAAAAAACAAGAAATAACATAGTTTTTGTAATTGGCACACATGTTCGTGAAGAGCTTATGATGAACATATTGCAAGTCCCCGGTCCTGGGGGCGGTTCCATCTTGGATTTCATCCCCCATTTCTCAGTTTTTCTTGAATACCTCGAAAACTATTACACTTTCAAATTACATGTACTACAGCAAATTGATGATCGTAACATTCCCAACAAATGCGTGCTTTTTTTCTAGCTTTGATAGTTTCTGAGATATGTAAGAAAAACTAAGACAGGGATAAAATCCAAGATGGCGGCAAATGTTGAGACCCATTATCTCCGAGACTATTGAAGCTAAAACAAAAATAAAAGCATGTATCTGTAGAGAATTTTACGCTCTTTAATTTGTTGAATGAATTATAATTTGAAAATTGAATACTTTTCGAGATATTCAGAAAAACAAAAAATTGGGGGATCAAATCCAAGATGGCGACGCAAGCTCCATACCCCCAGGATTGAGGACTTTTTACTATGTTCAACAAGAAACCCTCGTGAACATTTGTACCAATTTTGAAAACTATATGATTTTTTTTGTTTTTCTTCAAACCCTTCGTTTATTGTACTATCAATTAAGATTTCTAACAAATTTATTCGTTTTGAGACCAATTATCTCAAAAACTATTAAAGCATGAAGAAAATTCAAATTACCAATCTGTAGGGAATCGCACGCTCTTTAATTTGTTAAATCAAATGCGATTTCAATATTGAATATTTTTCGAGATATTGAAGGAAATCTGAAAAGGGGGGAGGAAATCCAAGATGGCGACAAACTTTGAGACCCATTATCTCCAAGACTATTAAAGCTGGAAGAAAAATAAAAGTATGTACTTGTAGGGAATTTTATGATTTTTAATTTGTTAATCATTATAAATTGGAAAAATGAATAGTTTTCTAGATATTTAGGAAAAAGTAAAAAGGGGGGATGAAATCCAAGATGGCGCCGCGAGCTCACACCCCCAGGACCGGGGACATTTAGTACGTTCATCATAAACCCCTCACAAACACATGTACCAATTTTCAAAACTATCTGAACGTTTTTTCATCCTCATTTTGGACCTTAGTTGACTGCATTATCTCCCCTGCAACCTCATCACCCTCGTAAAACTGGTACGGAACCAGTATTGCTGCTTAGTAAAGTGCGTATTCAATTCCAGAATACGCACTGGACTAAACATCACTACGGCATATTAAGCTCTCGTTAGGTGTATGGGCTCCATTAAACAACTTGTTGTCTAAACGGAATATTCTGCACTTTTAAAAGTTGCATACTTATTTTTGGTATACTAAAAAAAAATATTTTTAAATTTATGGATATTTTAGTTAACATCTAGGAACATTATTAGATACAGAATCGAGCAAACACGTGGGGCCTCTTCACTTTCAACTATTAAGTCCAAAATCCGATAAAGATCTATAATTTTGATGTCAAAACTAAGTGCCTAATTTCTTTTATCTTTCCTCTACCCATTTAGATCTAATTTAGTTCACATATGCAAAGACGGACAAACACAATTAAAGAATCTAAAAATGTATTTTTCTAAATCAGGGCGGTTTAAACATAGAAATTCCTCAACATCAAGAGACAGAATACTTTTGCAGATTCCATTACTTCCTATATCATATGGTTTGAGAAATCTCCCTTTCCTCAGCAATTGGTATGCTAATATGTCAGCCATGAAGAGAAAAAAATAGCTACAATTTCTACAACTCAATCTAAGTATTTTCTTTTCGCTATTCAAAAACCACCTGTGTTTCTAAACCTCAGATCTACCCGTGCCCTTACAAATGACTCCTACCTGCATAGGAAATTTAACCAGCATTGTATGAAGCGTACTGTGCTTCGTGGTGCGATGTATAAGAGCTAATATTTATTGTGGACCATTTTCTTTTGAAAGGTTAGGCCCAAAATTTGACAGAGATTTACAATTTCGGTGTGGAGATCACATACCAGATTTCATTAATCTAAGCCATTGCGTGTTTCAGTTATTGCGTTCACATATACACTAATATACAAATAGACAGACGGTCAACTCTTCGACGGATTTCGACCAAAATTTAATACAGATCTGAAACTTTAATTTTTAAAGCATATATATTAAATTTAATACATGTAATTGTGTGCGATTTTCAGTTATTGTATTCAAATGGACATAGACAGGCGAACATACTTTCTAAAACCGAAGTTCTTCCGACATTTGGCTGAAATATGCATTTTTTTGTAAATACCATATACCAAATTTCAAGCATGTGACTTGTTGTGTCAATTAGCATGTTCACAGACAAGCCAACATATAGACAGGCCTTCATAATCCTAGAAATGGTTTATTCTGACTACTGGAAAAATCATCAAAATCTCGAGGTCTGTTAATAAACGAATTGGAATATCTTTTTTTTCTGTATTCGAGAAAGTGAAAAAGAAAACAATTCGGAAAAATTAGTCTTAAGGGAGGAATAACGCAATTAGTGATTAATTCGTACAGCACCTACAAATAATCCTTTTGATTTTTTATACTGCAAATTGATATGAAATATTGATTCTAACTTATAACTAATGCAAATAATGAAATGTAATTAAAATGGTAAATTAAAGTAAGTGAGTTTTATTAAATTTTAATTAAAAATATAATTAATGATTTAAAAATAAAAATGTGTTAATTGAAATTATTATTAATATAATTTATAATATTATTAAAAATATATATTGTTACTATAAAAATAACATAATTTTCTTAAAATGAAAAGCTCAATTGCGAAATTATTAATGAAGTAATTTTAGACAATAATGACATTTGATATTCGGCTCCACCATACAAGCAAGCATTCGCTGATTTGTTATCAACTGTGCTCGGCCTATTCCCAAGCACTTATTAAAATTTTATTTATTTTAAAGGAAAATAATATTTATATACCTCCCGTAAAATTATATAAAAAAATTATTTAATTAAGTATGTGGTAAATTAAATTGAATATCTTTTTATTAAAGTTCTTTACAGAAGGAACAAAATAAATTCCAGCTTTATTTTTAGTAAGAATTTAATCTAAAGATATCGCATAAATCTTTGATTTTACTGATATTATGCTATACTCAAGTACCTTTACTTTGAATCCCTATTTTCACATTAAAAACATAAATAAGTCAATTTTTTTGTATTTATGTATCGATTTCAGGGAAGGTAATCCGAATTAATTTAAAAATTAAATTTCGCTGCTTTAAAAGGAATCTTCTAGACTTTTTAAAATTTTTCTACATATTTTGATACATGTATATAATATATAATTTTTTAAAATCGCCTATTTGTCTCTTCTCAACACACAATGACGCGAGGCCGTTATTGCGTAATTGCGCGATTCACTTGCGCTAATTCTTTTCGCTTCTACCCACGCCTTTCGCCTCCAAGTTTCCGATTCACAAACTTCTGTCCCCCCACTGCGTTAGGGACGCTTGTTAGTTTTACTGACTTTTAGCTTATTTTTACTCCACATGTGTTAGGAGTATCCGAGAAAGTTTAGGGGAGGCCATTACCGTTTGTTTGTAGTGGCATCATCTGATGTATGGTTTACAAGTGGAAAGTTGATAATCGAGGAAGGCAAGGAATCCATATTTCTCCTTCCGTTAGGTCTTTGCAGCGCAGTTTTAAAGGTGATTTATCGTGTCTGTTGATTTTAAGTCTTAGAAAGAACATTTTTCATCATATTCAAATTAGTGCAGCGGCAGCTCAGTTACAAGCTTCAGATTCACATGCTACTACACAGACAAATTTAAAAATGAAATGAGAGCTTGCTGAAACTCAGTTTATCCAAAAAAGTGGTATCAGGCAGCTTTCCTCTCCTTTCTTCCATTACACTACCAAATGCATAATTCCAAGCAGAATAGCAAATTCTCAACCTTCTCATAATGTAAGTTCTTGAATCAGCTTCATTAATGCATGCCCGGATGCATATTTACTGATCCTACATAGTAGGGAATGAAGTCGCTTCTCATTGGCTCTCAGCGTCACGTGACTTGCATTGCTGCTTAATGATGCCATAGCAACGCGCTTAAGCGTGATTTTAACTATTATTTTGTCTTCCACTATCGCATCATGGAGAAATCAAAATTACTTTTTAATCAAGATTATTTGGATATTTCTCAAGCAAATGAAGTATACTTCTTTAGAATAAAAGAAATAAAGGACGAACTTTTAGTAATGGTAATTGCTGTTTAGCTTCACGACGTCATTTAGAAGCAAGCCAAGTCACGTGACGCTGAGAGCCAATGAGAAGCGACCTCATCCCCTACTCTGTAGGATGCGCAAATATGCTGCCCAAATCCGCAAATTTAGATCGGTCTATGAGTGCTCACCAGTATTTCATTTAAGTTCTCTGAACCAACAAATCGGATACTTCCAAATAGAAGAAAGTAATACAATATGTTCTCTGAGATGATATTAACTGATTTAAAAGTATCATTTTTTTATTTGTTGAAATGAGTAAGAAAAATTCAATCAGAAACCTGGAACGTCTCCAAAATATAAAAAAATTCATAGAAATGAAAATAATTATTCTGAAATTTAGCCTTACAGAAATAAGATTCTATGTAGAAATACTACTTATAAAAATTTAAGCAGTCACGTGTAACAAAAAATTAGAATAACAGTAATCAGACAACGAAGAATCTCAATCTATCCATGACTCTTATTCGATTTCACTGCAGATATTTGACATTTCTAATTTTAAAAGCTTTTCGTCATAGAGAGTAAAAATATTTACAAAAAATGCATCTTTAATATTTTGATAACAAATAGCAATAGCTTTCTTATAGTCTCACGCTGCCACAAAATACATCCCGAAATCAACGGAAACATTTCGCAGAATTTTATCTTAATATTTAAGTAAGAATAAATTATTTATAATTTACATCAGTACTACCAGTTAAGCATAGAATATCATTTAGATTTAAGTCTCGCGTCCGTCACATTGAAGTGCATTGAATTATTGCATTTTTAGGCTTTTAAACAAAAATTTAATCATTAACTAGCTTTATAATTTGATACAAAAATTACGTAGAATCCATAAGCATCTCAAATATTCTATGACTTCTTAAATGAATGAAAATGACAGCCCCTTTACAAAACAGGAGGGTCATCTTATTAGACAGCAAAAAGGAATTTGATCCTTAAGGAGTTTATGTTTTTATAATTAAAATGAATTATGATTCGAAAGTTTTTATCTCATATAAGATACGCATAAACAATGCTTAATTTTTCATAAATGATATTTGTAGATAAAGATGTATTCCTATTCTTTTACATACTTTTACCCATCTGTCAACTTATGCTGAAATAAACAACTTTAAATTGTCTGACTTTTCTAAGAAATAAAGTATTTTGTGTCAGATAGCAGTATTATTCATTCTTGTGAATATTTTCAAATGTCACAGAAACTGTACAACAATTGCGAAAGTTATATACTTTCTATGAATAAAACGGAAGTTAATTTTAATAATTGTTTTGTAATACATTTTCTTTCTCTTGAGACACAGTTAAAAGTTTTAAAACATGTATTCTATATACTCCTCCTAATCTCGAAGAATCGGCTACACCTTCAAACGATAGTAATGTTAGCTATCTGAGAACCTGACTCATGCGATAAGAATTGCGACAGAATTTTAAAAAAAGTTTTTTTCTGTATAGGGGAAGACTAAAACTTGGAGCGCGGTTCAAAATTTCGAGGTCCGTGAAAAATAGTTCTCGTGTTGCTTCAGAACGGGATATTAATATAACAAAACTAAACTAAAATTAACTAAAACCTGGAGATTCATGAAAATCTCGTAGTCGCATTATTTAACGATTAGAATACTTCCTCTTTATAAACGAGAACGTAAAAAAGTAACGCAAATAAAGTTTAATTCAAAATACAGTACCTAAAAATAGTCACTTCCACTATTTATATAACAAATAGATATGAAATTTTAATCCTCTCTCATAATTCATGGAAATATCGAAATATAATAATAAATTGTAAATTAATTTAAACAAACTTATAAATTTTAACTATTAATTTAAAAATAGAAATTAAAATAATTATATTATTGTTAATATAATTAATAATAATATTCAAATTATAATATTATTGAAATAAATGTTTCAATAATAAAAGTGTTATTTTAACTTGAGATCAATAGTAACATTTAAGAATCGACTACACATAGTACAAGGTGCCGAAATGTCACTACTTTTTCCCGAACAACCCTACAACCATTTACTTCTTTGCTAACATCGTACATGGGGGAATCCCAAGTACTTGTATAAGAATAGGAAGAATCCT
>BGPR01011764.1:0-47277 GCA_013235015.1 Araneus ventricosus | reverse complement strand
CGCTAATTTATGGAGCATGAGAGAAAACTCGGGATTGAATGAAAGATTCATTTATAGAAGGCGCAAGTGTAATAGGATCATACGGATATTCAGACAGATTGATTGCTATGATTCTGGTATAAGTACTAAAATCATAAAAGGAGTCAACAAAATACTCTTCAACTATGTTATTGTAGCAAAAAGAATTTTTTCCACCAGACGTTAAAAAAGAGTATATATTGCTGAGTAAGAATGCAATTATTTTGACTCTAGTTTTCATAATACCAGTATAGCAATTACATTAAAAGTATTTTATTTTGAATGGAGATATTACATAATGTATACAATTGTTTGAACTAGAAAGCACTAAAATGCGCTTAGAAAGTAGTTTCACATAAAAAAATACCATGGAAAACAGTCTAAAAGCATGTGTAACTCAATTCCGGAGACAGAATTCTTTACCATCTGTGTTAAAACCTGGAGATAGAATTCTTTGAAGCCTGTATAAATTTTCAACAGCCATTTATTGAATTCTAACTGTGAAAATGATCAAATACATTAAAAGAATGTTGTTTAAAATGGAGATATTGCATAACATCTATAGTTGTTTGAAGGAGAAACCGCTGAAATGCGGTTAGAAATTAGTTACATATAAAGATACCCTGAAAAACAGTTTAACAACATGTGATTCAATTCTGCTCAAATCTGGAGATAGAATTCTGTAAATCCTGCCTGCATATTCACCCCCCTCCATATGTTTAATTTTAACTGAAAAAGTAAATGAAATATTCAAAAATGGTCTGAAACCTCGTGAAAATTCTAGAATTTATTGTTTCTTTATGTAACTTTATACTACCTTAACCTATCAAATTAATCATGGTTCATCAATTTCAGATATTGATTTAATAATCGAAAATTTACTGCATGATATCCTTTCCAGGACATTTTCTGTAGATTTGTGAGCGGTGAACCAATATTTGAAGAACTTCTCTAGGGAATTTCTTCAAGGTATATACTAAGCAATGAGGAACGATCAATCCACACTAACAATACTTATCATTCATTCTTCAGCAAACCTAATTTTGTGAACGAAATACCCCGTCTCTTCGCTACCATTCCGCATACTCTTGGAATCAATAAAAAAGCAAAGAGAACATTTCCAAAAAGAAAATAAAACATTATTTGAGCTTTTAATGGAGAAATACCAAGTGACATTGCAATCACAGGAGAGAAAACGTAGTTGCCCATGTCTTCTAATATCTCAATGCCCAGGGACGTGGCGAGAGGCTCACATCTGGGGGGGTGTGAGATCCAAAAAATGCCGACTCTCATGATGAACTTTGCAGACTTAAAAGACAAATATTTTTATCGTGCCTAATATACATACACGTTCCTGCTGTGATGCATAATATCATTTTCAATGATGAGGACACGAAATATCTAACGTTTCAAACAAAGGCAAAAGACATGCCTTCAAAAGTCACATTGAAAAAATAAAGACAAAATTTAGCTTAGCAAAGGCACGATTTTATTCCCTCCTCGGTAGGAAGTTCTAACTCTCGATGGAAAATAAACTCGTCCTCTATAAATCATTTATGCGACCATTGATTAGCTGTGCTTTCCCAATGTATGTGTGTGGGTTCAACCCATCAGAAAAACTGTGAGCACTACAAGAAAGATATCACAAATGTCCTCAGAAACTAAAGTTATTCGTAAAGATCTGAAACTCAAAACCATTTGGGATTTATTTAAAATATAGACTAATAAAAAAAATTTGAACAAAATGGATAATAGATATTAACGAAGCCGCAAGAGAGATTCCAGTGCGTCACCCTAATATAAGAACAGTCGCAGAGCAAAGTTCTATTTAGAAGCACCCTCACCTTAAGACTTTCGGAATCGACATATAGCCTGATTTCTCCAATATAATCAAAAGAACATATCAACAATGCAGTACAATTTTATTAATATAAATTATTTCATTATCACTATAATTACTTTAAACTGAATTTTATTTCTTACCATCATTAAATTCAATTAATCATAAATAATACATTCTGATACATAAATAATATACATACATATAATATTTAAATAATACGAATAATAAAAAAATAATCAATCCTTGGGCGCTTAACATATCATGTCACTAACATTATTCATAGATGTGGACAATAAAAAAAATCACAGTCTGAAATATCCATCCTTTGGTCATTTCTTATTACTGAAATAATTATTGTAATTCAGGTATTTAAAATAGTATGAAAAAAACACATCAAGATGTTAATTTTTTTTAAATATGCAAACAATAAAAATATCAATTTTATTAATCTTTAATTTTTTACATTTAAAATTTGAGAATTATTTTATTTAGAATCAAAAGTGAAATGTTTTTACAGAGTAGGTATTTGGACAAATCATCATTCTTTATATAACTAATCTCGATGTTAAAAAAAACACTGCTTCGAAATTCAACTCATTTTGAATTTCCGTTTATTACTATTATATACACGGCATTCGGACGGAAAAAGGTTCTTTTATTCCTCATCCGAGTACTTGAAAAATCGCAAACATCCGCTGGTAATATATATGCATAAATTTGCAGAATTTTTTTAGATCTATTAAAACAAATCATGTTAAATAAACAAATAATTAAGGCAACAAAAAGCAATGCAAAATAATGAAAAGCAGTGCAACTTGACTAATTCGAATTTAATTTAGAAAATCTTTGTGTAAAAGTGAATACAGCATGAGAAAACAGCAATTTCAACTAAAAAAGGCAAAAAAAAAATCTACTTTTAAAATTTACCACCTTTAATAAAGAATACATAATGAATAAATAAACAGTGTGAAATGTTAATTAACAAAGTAATAATATTTATTGATTTTTTAAAAAATAATGTTAATAAACTTACTTAAAGCTTAAATTTAAAATAATTCAAAAAGTGAGAAATATTTAATTGCTGTTTTGATTGGACTCTAGAGTCAATAAAGAACCTTAAAGAGTTATTTATTCACGATCGATGAGCATACAAAGTAAGGACGAAAGCAATTTAGAAATATAAAAGAATTTAAAATTTTCATTCTTGACATTTAAGTAAGCAAAATAAATTCGAATTACAGATTATATTTAGGCATTATGCGTATAGAAATTTTAAGAATAGAGAAAAAATCGAATTACTTACGAATTCGGATAAAAAATGTTTGAATTAACCAAGTTCCACAGTAATAATAATGATTTAATTCACCTATAATAAAGCAGATTTGGTGTATAAAAGTCGCACTGTACTTTATCAGCTACACTCCGCTTTCTGGATTGAGATTTCTTTATGTTGTCTTTAACTTTACTACTATTCAGGATAATGTCCATTCGAGTTTCCCGCCCAATAAGAAGTTAGGGGGTTTTATGATGTAAAAACAACGGCATTCCCCCGATCATAAATCTGTCAGTCTACTTCCACCCCTTTTTTTCCACGAATGGTGCAATCCGAAGACACCATGAAATTACAGGATTCTTAAACTGTCCTGCTCGTAAAAGCTTCCAGGGTTGGAAAAGAGATTATTTTGTGTATTTGTTTCCTTATGTGGTATATTTCAATGTTTCTGGACATAATTATCAAGATTTTGGAAGATAAATGCTGAACGCCCCCCAAAATGAGAGCTAGATATATTTTTCTAGCATTAAACACACCAACTCACAAAAAATAAATAAATAAAGATGTTACAGAAAGATTAAAAATAGATGAGAATTTTTTTTTTAAAATCAAAAGTGAACATATCCATTTTACAAAGTTGGTTTTAGAAGTGGATATTTTTAGTTTTGCTAGAGAATTAAGAACTTTGGGTAATTTTACAAAGGGGAAAAAATAAGTTATGAGACAAAATTGAATGATACTGCACTCTCGTACAGTTGGGTACTCAGATGAGAAAATTGTAACAAAACGCTTTTTAGAAAAAAGCGTGTATGTTCACTTTTGTCAGAAAGCTATTCATATGCATTTCTTCAAAAATATTTAACCTTTCATTTTTAAAGAAGCTTTTTTATGACCATCTTTTGTTTTGAAATCTAGGGAATGCACATTTTTAATAGAGAAAAAGGAATATAAAAAGTTCCCAAACTTTATTTTTAAGCAATAGTTTGTTGCTCAGGTCAGCGGCATAAGATTGTGGCATTTCTTAAAATTCCTGAAACAGTTTAGCATTTGAATAATGTAATTATTATTAGCGGCCAACAAATTTGCATATTTTAAGAGGCTAAATTTTACACTCTCAGGATTGAAGATGTTTCAATGCAATCACTGAATGTTACTGCTAGTCAAGTTTCTTTCTGTATAAAAAAATCGATAATAGAAAAAAAATATATAGTAAAGTTGGAGAGAAAAGAAATCCATTCATTCATATAAGCTTAGCAAGGAAAGGTTAAAATATACACACCGAGTTAATATTTGTCTCCTGCTGTATAATAAATCGCATCATTATGGCTTGTATATCAAATTAACAAAATTTTTATATAAGATATTTTTTTTATAAATATATGATGAAAGATAACATACTAAATGAATGCTATTAAAAAATTGTTAGCATCTCTCAAAGTTTCTTAATTCAATATTATAAAAAATTTAAATAATTATTTATTCCTTTTTTATGTCGTGGAAAAATTTTCATAACTGTTTTCTTATACTTAAAAATATAACAATAATTATACAAAATAAGCCCACAGTAAATATTAAAATTTAAACTGTCTTTTCATTTTTTGATTATTGTTACTCAATACTTCTATCGAAATTATGTTATTTTTTAAATTCTAAGATATTAAGAAAACGTAGTATTGATATTTTCTCTTTTAACTCATCTGAAAGAAAAAAGTAATAAAGACTTAAGATAGATGAGGATATTTGCATTAAAAACTCTTTACTTTCTGACATACGAAGTAAAAAAAAAAATTTTAAACACCAAAAAATTCGACATCGAGATTTTGATGATTTTCTACATTAGAGCACCCGAATACGAAAAAAACATTTTCTGGAATTATATATGTCTGTCCCTTCGTCCGTCTGTAAACACATGCCGATTTTGGTGTGTCGTCATTTTCTCGGCAATATCGACTTGCCGTGGTCCCCGATTCAGAGTAATAAAACTCGGCAGTTGCGGCCTTGTGTTTCAAGGACTTGACCGGGGGACCAAACAGGAGGATGACACTTTTATTAGGGAGTACACTAGAAAGTCTAGAAAAGAACACTGCCGCGCAGATGGGTAACGGAAAATTTCGGGATGTACAAAACAGTGGCATCTCATTTCTTTCGTTGCTCTGAGAATTTATCTTTATTTATTTTACTACAGAAGGGAAAGTTTGCCCGAACCCCGGGCAGTTAACAATAGTCACGCCACGCATACGCCTGAACTCGGAGTCGGAACGGCTCCCTATCGGTGACAATAATAGTCTGCAAGAGAATTTAAAAACCAACTTAGTAAATAAAAGTTCACTTTGGTTTTTTTTTTTTTTAGCGTTTCAATAAATAATTCTACAAATGTTGTGGATACGCAGAATAAAATAATACGTTCGATTACTTTTTCAAAATTTGCCGACTCATTTAGCCAATTTGCCGACTTCAGAAAAATCTGGGGGGGGGGGGGGGTCAAACCCCCCCTACCCCCTTTCGCCACGTCCCTGGTAATTAGATATAAAATAATAATAGATGTTCATGACTTAACTAAAATAATCATTATCCGAAACGGCTTCCCTCCCCCCGCCCCTTTAAATGGGTTAACCGGAGCTTTACTGTATTGGTTTTCTTTTGTTAGAAGTCGCTGTTTAAAAAAAGGATGTAGGTCATTATCTAAAATATTATTCAGCTGAAAATTTATCAGGAGAGATCAATCATTATTCTTACAGCTGAGAAAAGATAAACATTGCAGATCTTCAAAAAATTGTCTTTTCACAGCTTTTGCTGAGGGAAAAATATAAAAAATGTAGGTCATATTAGGCCAAATTTGAACATCATTCAAACCTCTTTGAGCAGTACCATCAAAAGGTTTTGGAGCTCTCCATGTTTTTGAGCTGAAAAACCATCACTGAATCAGTGGTGACGATTTATTGTAAAAAGTTAGGGGGGCAAAAAATGTATCTAAAGACACAGGAGTATAGGACAAGGCAAGAAAATTTAGTTAAAATTAGTTAGTTTTCCTGAACTCTATTGCTTTTTTCATAATTCCTAGTTTTAGGCAGCTAAAATAAAATAAAAAATTAATTTTTCTCCTAAAAAAGCAGGAGTTGACTCCCCCCGACTTGCCATCACTGCACTAAATGGATACGTAAAACAGCACTGAAAAAGCCAAATGTGGCAAGTAGTTTCAAGAAATCATTCCACTGTGCAAGTGCAGCAAAATTTCCGTGAATACCAAAGTGTGCCCCCTAAAGAGACAATATTTACGTTGCACTTGGTTTGATCAATGTGACCATCATTTGATTTTTTTTTTTCGAATATGTCGCAAAAATTGCTTTACTAATGGAATATTTTCAGATTGATGAAGGGCAACCCATTGGATCTTGTAAAAAAGTTAAACTGTGTGTTTCACCATTTTTTTTTGTACACATCAGAAACCATTCTTTTTACCTTGTGGCAGCAGTGCTTTGTTTCTGTATGCGCCCTGCACTATGAACAGTTGAGTTGTATTAAAGCTTCATGCATCATCTTTAGAGCTTTCTCTAATCATCAGTACAGTGTCAACATGTTGAGTTTCTGATTATTCACCTTAACTTTATTTTATGTCCTTGTTATGTTTTACTAAAAGTTAGTTTGTTACTAATATGCATTTGTCCTTTTGAGTCCTGCACAAACTAGTTGAACACATAATAATTTGTGGGAAGTAACTTTGAGTTGTTCTCGCATTCAAGAGTTGACTGCAGATGTAATATACGCTTCTCCCCACCCTAACTAATTTTGCTTACTCTGTATATTCAGATTCAGGAAAATAAAACTACAACACAAATGATGCAGACTTGTGGTATCTAAGCTAGTTCTCAGAATGTCTTCATGGATTTTCCTGTTCTTTATAGTTGGAATTACTGGTGCTTTATTTCTTCTGTAATTGCGAATTTGTTTATTGAGATCTTACCTGTGCTGTATACAATAATTCAGCTATGTTAATTACAACAGTGCCACATTTTTCTCTGTTATCAATATTTGAAATTGCAGGAAGTTTGAAAGATTTTTCAGATTCTTTCTTGACATCTTTTCATTTGTCCTCAAGTTTGATGCTATTCCAATTGTTCCACTGAGCAACAGACAGATGACTTTTGAGTACTTACAGTTTAATTACAAACACTCTATACATGGGGAAATTGAATATTTTTCTTTTAAATACTGTTCTGAATGGTAAATTCATAGATTTCTTAACCCTTAAATGCCCGATTTTTAAAAAATTGATTTTAAAATATTTTTTTATTTTAATTCCTTGAATTATACATGGGAAAAATAATTTTAAAAATCCGATTTTTGTTTTGTTTTGCAGCTAAAAAACAATTTGTAACCAATCAACAACACTGGGCTTTAGATGAGAAAAATATTTCCTTAATAATATTCTATAATATTAAACACGGATGAATTTTAAAAACTAATAATACGGATAAGTAATTTTTTTCTACATTGTAGAATAAAATATCGTATTCTCAAGCATACAAATGAAGCAAAAAAGATTAAACTAAATGATGATGACTAAAGTGTAAAACATAAATGTATTTTTATTTTTTCATCAGCACTCAGGCTGCCATCTATTTGTTGTAAATTGATTTAATAGAAAGTTCAGCATGTATCCTATTGGCAACAACAGGTATTCTCAAGATTTTAGAAGACAAAATTGGGTATGTTGCTTAAAGGCAACACTGGGCCTTTAAGGGTTAAAAGAGTTCACTTATTTTTATATCTGATCAAAGTTATAGACATAATGCACATCGGGACTATCTTATCCCCAAACAGTCAGGAATGGTTCTTTGAAGTTTCTAAAACTCCGATAGCATGTTCTGCCAGGTTTTACTGCCTGAAAGCTTTGTAATATCCTAAAATAATTGAGTTAACTTCAAAAAAATATTGCAAATAACTATTGATTTTTTTAAAAGCATTTATAGCTGTTTTGCTGCTTATTTCTTTAAATATGATCTCAATTGCAGTTACTAAACAAATTATGTTTCTGTCTCTTCAAAAATGGATTAAGTTTTCATAAAATCTGGCATATTGTGTTTTATAATTATTGTAATCACTAAATTGAATGAATCAGCAAGTCTGTAATTCTTGAGAGTGCTATTTATGAGAGTGATACAAAGGGAGAGGGTACCAAAGCAAATAGTTTTACTTAGGAACATATATGTCAAAACATTGTGTGTATGCTAGAGGTACAAAATTCAGTAATAAATTAATTTAGATATCTGTGCATAAATTTACAGAAGGTGCTTTAACTGGGAAAGATTCAGCTTCATTCAAGTTCAGATAAACAAGGTGTGACCAATAAGTTGGGTGAATCGCCTCTCAAATCAAAAATAAAAACAGCCTGATTATCAGCGACACCTTTGCTGTGTTTCATAATATTCAGTTAACAGTAAATGCATGGTTTCATGTGTCTGTGAATCTTGATAAATTTACTATCATCTGTTGTTTGTACACTGGTTTTGTCGCATGACATGGAGCAGAGAATCAATTTGAAATTCTTGTACAAATTGGGTAAATCAGCAAGCAAAAGTCATGCAATGTTGAAGCAAGTGTATGGAGATGATACTGTGACCTTGAAGACTGTGTACATAGGGTTTTAAAAGTTTAGTTATTGTGTGTGAAAGCATCGAGATGAGCATTGGAGTGGGCGGCCCACCACCAACAGAACAGGGACAACACACAGAGAGAGTATGAAAGCTGGAAGAGGTTACTGAATTGTCACACCCCCACAGATCTCTTTCTCAGATCTGTCACCACTGGACTTTTTCCTGTTTCCTCAACTTAAAGTGGTTCTAAAAGGTCAAAGATTTACACACATTCAACCTGACACATGAATTGTAAGCTGTGCTAGTAGAGGAGCTTTCAACAATTTGTACACAACATGCAGTTTCAGAGGTGTATTGTGTACAATGGGGACTATTTTGGAAGATTGTAAAGAGTTTCCATGTGAGGCCTAATCAATGTAAGACTTATTTCATCTTTCATCACGCTTATTAGTCACATCTTGTAAATTATACTATTGCATTGCATGTCAAATGAACCAAAAAAAAAAAAAAAATAGGATTTGTCACCCATGGTCACCGATTTTGATGAAACTTGGCATATTTGTTCCTTTTATGGATTTAAGTAAGCATACAACATATTTTTGTTCTATATCAAATCGTTTAGGTTTTATAGCCTGTTAAAAATTTTCAAAATTTCACATTTTAGGCCTAGCTAACACAATTGGTTCTTTTATAGAAAATTATCTTCCTTGTTTATCAACCAATGTTGATGAAAAGATTTATGAGTATACTTTAATATATATAAGGAATTCAGAAAAAAATTAATTATATCAGTAAGTATTTATACATGGCCAAGAAAAACCCTGAAATATTATTTTGAAAATGAAATATGGAGTTTCACGCTGAAAGGAATATCATCAACAGGGTTCCCACTCTACTTTTCAAACTAAAAATAAGCACTTAATAAGGACTTAAATAAAATATTATAAAAGCCGTATTTCACAAATTAATACTTGACTTTCAACCAAGGGAGATGCTTTTACAGTTTAGTGAAACTCATAAGAACAATACTATGTAAAAAATTATTGAATATTTAAGTCTATTTTTAAAAATTTTACAAAAAATAATGTCATATAAAAATCTTTCAAAATAAGCCCAGTCCCATTTTTGGAAATGCCAATAGTTAAAATATGGGCATGTACATGCACACATATCAGTAATATGTATGCATATTAACAAACGATAAAATAGGCACTGCGAGGGGGGGGGGGATTAAACTTACCACTATCTTCAAAGTTCAAAAAGTTGCTCATATATATAATAAAAAATCTTGACTTATAAACATATTACAACTTATTTCTTTAACAATTTTTTTTCAAAAATTTCATACTTTAAACCAATAAATTATTAAGGCTTTTCATTTCTGTTTAAAATGTCCCAAGATTTTCTTTTCATCTTTTAATGTTTAGAGCTTAGGCAGGCTTTAAACTTAAGAACACTGTAAAGTACAAAGTCACATAAACCAGCGGGAGTGGTCTCCCCTAAACGTTCTCGTACATTTCCCCAAAAAGGCACTGTTTACCCTCCCCCTACATGGATAAAAAAATTCAAATGTACTGTAACCCAGAATCTAATGACTATCGGAAGCTTTTTGATTGTAGATTATAGTGATTGCAAAATATTTAGGCAAAAAATCAAATTCAAAGAGATGCATACCGAATAAAACATATGTATCACACACTTCCACTCTTGCCGGCTCAAGGACAAAGTGACGTAATCCTTCCGTGTGCACAGAGATTGCTACCAGTACGCATGCGTATGGAGAATCAGATTAGAAAAATTAATTATGCAATTTGAACGCCTTTTTTTAACTTATTGAAACGAAATTTGGGCACAGATCTATAATTAATATTAGCAACCGTCATACAAATGTTTATTTGTCTAAGCCAAAGAATTTAGGAGATATAAATTTTACAAGTATGCGATTATACAGTCCGACAGACCATCACCCCTTCGGCAGATTTGGCCCAAAATTTGATACGGACATACATTTATGATGATAAAACAGTGTACCAAATTTTATCCATCTAGCTATTCAAGTTTTTGAGTTATACTGTTCACATGACCGCGGACAGACAGACAGACTTCCCTTGGACGGATTTTGTTCAAAATTTGATAGAAACCTACAAATTATGTGTAAAGATCACGCACCAAATTTCATCCCTGTAGCTCTAATAGTTTTCGAGTTGTCATGTTCACAGACAGACATAATTCCAAAATTGTATTTTTCGGACTCGGGGAGGTTTAAAACGTGGAGATTCATCAAAATCTCGAGTTCGAATTTTTTGACGATTACAATACTTTTTCTTTGTATACTTCGTATATTCGAAAGTAAAAAAAAAGCAAGACAGTATCAATATTTACACAAAATCTAACTTTTTCACAGGAGTGCTTTCAGTCCTATTAAAAAATATCTGGAAATTATGCAAAAGAAGAAGAAAAATAGAGGGTAAAATTGAAATTTTAATGATTGAACTAGTGTAACTCTGTAACTAATGAAATACATTAAAATGGTCTTTCAAATATCAAAATCAACTTAAATCATTAAAATGCTTTAATTTTCAGAAATTAAGTTAATAAAGAATATTTTTAAAATCCTGATACAGTCACTTCTGTTTTTAAGTTGATTTATTTTTCTTTTTCAAAAATCTGACTATCTGATTCCTAGGGATGTAACAAATGTTCAGCAACTATTCGGCCTGCTGGCCGAATATATTCAGGATAATATTTTTTTTAAATACACATTTATCAAAGAATAATGTTCATTACATTTATTATCAAAAAATCTCCTAACATTTACCCAATTGTAGGCTTAAATGTATTTAATAAAGTTACATATAATTTATCATTCCAAAGCCTGAAATTATGATGCAAGAACAATAAATTTTTAGCATTTTCCGAAGAAATTCTGTTCCGTTTGGTTTCATACACAGCAAAATAATTTCAGGATAGAATGTTTTTTAAAAAAATTTTGTTTTAAATATATTTAATAAAGAATTGCAGAATTACTTTTTGGTACATTTATTATAAAAAAAAATCTTACATTTATCCAATTTTAAGTTGCATAGAACATAAGTGTATTTAACCCTCTGAGCAACCAATTATTTTGAACTTTTAGCTGTCAGGTTAGAAAACTTAGCTTTTAAAGTAAATGAATTGATCTTTTTTGTATATAGTTATATCTCCGAAATGTTAAGAATACTTTATCCATGATTGCTTAAAAAAATATACATATAAATATGAGCTATCTGCTTTTGAACTTAACATGGAAAACGTAAAAAGACGTTTACGCTGCTCGGAGGGTTAATAATGTTGCATATAATTTATAGAAGTCTGTTCCATATGGTTTCATATATATTACCAACTTCAGAAAATAAACGATCACTATATGTTGCTTGCAGGTGCTGAAAGATATTAACTTGCTCAATTTATGAACCTCGGAAATTTTCCCGCATTTTTTCCCACCAATTGAAAGTCTCTTATCAAAATAGACCTATTAGAAGCTCTTTATCAAAGTAGACCTATTAGAAGTTCTTTATCGAAATAGGAATTTACTTCTAGTAATTTTAATTTATCCATTCGATTTTCTTCTGTGTTTGTCATTGTCGTGTTCTGCAATGATGGCTCTTATTTCTTGGAAGCAATCCCAAAATGATGAGGGTTTCTCATTTCTTATTGTAATTACATATTTAAAATATAACAAATATAAATATACATAAAAGAATTGACATTTTTTAAATATACAAATAATAAAAAATCAATTTTATTTAATCTTAAATTTTTACATTTAAAATTTGAAAAATATTTCATTTACAATCAGAAGTGAAATGCTTTTAAAAATTTGATATTCGGCCAAATCACTCTTTGTTGCATCCCTACTAATTCGTTTATTTCAGATGTTTTTCTTTAATATCACTGTGCAGTGTATTTGCTTTTATAAAAGGGAAATATTTTTGGAAGATTCTGCCTTATTAGACAGCTGTCCGGCTGAATTTCCCATTTCTGTGATATCAGCTTGAAGGAAAGTTAAAGATTTTTAAACAGTTAAACATTTATTTTCCTACTGTTTTCCAAATATTTTGGTTCTCAATTTTTCGTTGTTCTTTCAAATGAAGGATATATTTCTGCCTCGAAGAAGAGACAAACCTTCTCATCTCTTTTGTAACAATTGTAGAGTGAATATCATGAGAATTATTCACATTCTCAAAAATGAGCCTCTGAGGAATATAAAAATCTTCTTTTAAGTTTTCAACCTTTTATGTTTTATTTACACTGAACCCCCCTTCTACTGTAGCTTGACCATGTGATAAAGTCATAAGAATTTTCATTACACTCCATAAACTTTTCATTTGCTGCATCTTGAAGCAAAAAATCATTTAAAAAGCTGTCTAGTCTGTCAGATTTAGCCAGATCTCAGATCTGTGCTAAAAAGCAAACAGATGATCAGGAAAATAAAATTTTGCCGTTCGAAAAAAGAATTTTGTTTTAAAAGGAAAATAAGCACTTTCTATGGACTACTGTTGAAAAGTAAGTGCTTCTAAGGGCTTTTAGAAATGGCAGGTTAAAATAAGCACTTATAAGAACTTTGTAAGGCCCGTGGGAACCCTGCATCAAAAGGGAAAAGGATAATGATTTTTTTTTTCATTTATTATTCTAAAAGATATAATCTATCGCATGAAAAAATTAAATTAATGGGTTTCTAAGTTCTTCGTTATTTTTACGGACTTCAAAATTAGAAATCACTTGACTCATTCATCAGAAATGAAAAAATCCCTTTTCTGCAAGCTTGAAGGCAAAGGTAGATTCCTTTACGTTAATGTTACAAAACTAATGAAATATTACATATTGATCAATACAGACATAGCCAATGACTTTATTGTTCCTACACATTGCAATATTTACTCTGTGATTCTGTTTTCTCTCATGGCATTGAATTTTTTACTATATCAAGGTTTTATCATTCCATTTTTCATTCCAAAAGTTATGATAGATTTTTCGGTTAGTACATTGGTCAATTTTTTTTATAACTCAACACATAATCATTCAACAGGTAGGAGTCATAAAGAAATAAACATCTCAGCAGTACAAATATCTCGTAGATAACATTAAGCCAGCCTATCTGAAACAGTAACAAGAAAGTGACTCTTGACACGAATGAAAAAAAGACTCTAGATTTGAAAAATTAATTTATTTAATCTAGGTTACAATATAATTGTGTGAACATTACTTTGTCATATGGTAAAATCACATGACATGAAACACTTAAATACTACTAAAATGGGCTCATTTAGAGAACTCCCTGGTTACAGAGATAATAGTCACTAAATTCTTAACATATAAGAGAATAAAAATTATTAAACATTGCGAGTGGCAAATTTAATATGTGTATTTAAAGCATAGGATATGAATGCATCTAATTTGATCAGTAAATTTAAATCTCCATCGACGGTTAAAACCAAATACTCAGGCAGAAAATCCCAAAACAATTTTAAAGTTAAGGAGTTATTTTTCAATATCAAAAAGGATAAAGGGAACTTATATAAATATCTATCGTTTTTTGCTATTTTATATTAATTTTATTATACAAATCATAGTCCCACCATGTTTAGTGAAATATCAAATTGAAGTAATCTGTCAAATTAATTAATTGTTACAAAATCTTCACATAAAAACCTTTTTATGGCTCAAACTATTTCCCAGCAATCTTTATCTAATAATTATCTCTGTATGTATGTTCCACATCTTCTCCTAAACCACTGGACTGATTTGAATCAAACTTTACAAACTTTTTATTTAAGAAAAGGAAAAGGTCACCTTCAACTTTTCAAAGCCTAAAAGTTGCTGAAAATTCCACTTAATTAAAAATTAAGCAAGGCTTTTTTCCGCGATATCTTTCATTTCCATAAATTTGTTTCTCTCGTTTTAATATTTTTTCAAAATTAATTTTAGACTGAATTCATAACAATATTCTTGTTGAAGAATAACAATAATACGAGGAACTGTTTCCAGAAGGAAGAATGCTAAAAGAAAATTTTAACTGTAGACGATTAACAATTTATATCGGGACCAACTATTGATTTATTTTCATGCTTTAAATTAATGAATAATTAACTAGTTAATTTACTTGTTTCAAAATATTCTTTAAAACCTTTCTTTTACTTTAGTAATTGTTAACAAAATTTGAAGCACCTATATAATAAATAATAATGTATGGAGAAAACGGCTGTTTTTAAAAGTCGTCTGTTTCAATTGATATTCTCATTTTAATTAAAAACGTTTCAGATCAGAAAAGGAATTTGTGTATTATAATATTTATGCAATAGCAAGTTTTACATTAAAAATATTAATCATGAAAACATTTTAATCCGGAGCAAAGCCAGGTATGTGAACTTGTTTAACGTATAAAAAGTGGAAGTGAATGAGGCTGATGAGAACTCATAACTTCTAAGTAATTCTTGCTGTCAAAAAACTTTCAATATAAAAGTAGTGTGTTATGATAAGGTGATAATCCCCCTAATTGTAATTTTCTTTCTATCTTCAATCGTAACAGTGTAATGGGGAAATGATAAATTGGGGGGGGGGATTAAATATCGCTTTTCAGCTCATAACTTCTAAGCAATTTTAGCTGACAAAAAGTTTTAATATAAAAGTTGTTCGTTCTCATAAGGTTCTAATTCGCCTAATTGAATTTTTTTTTCCTTTCTTTAGTCGTAGATTTGAATTTTTTTCCAATCTTTAGACATTTTAGCTCATAACTTCTAAAAAAATTGTAGCTATCGAAAAAGTTTCAATACAAAAGTTGTTTATTATAAAGAGGCAATAATTCGCCTATTTTGAGTTTCCATTCTATCTTCAATCGTAAAGGAATTATGGGAAAATGAAATTTTCAGTCCCCCACCATTTCCACCCCCTTTTAGCTGGTTAGCCCATCTACAAACTCGGTCGATATCGTAACCGACCTTACGACATATCCCTCGCCGGTTAAAATCTAATCAAAATTACTCTAGTTATTGTGTTCGCAAGATAACATCAGCAAAAGCGTTATATATATATATATATACGTCTCTACAAATAATAAGGAAAAGAACATTTCGTCCTCTATTCTCATAAGGATTAGAGCTACAAGAATGAAAGTGGGTGCAAGAGACTGCAAATGACGAGAGCTTTCCGACATGGGGTAACATGCATAGGTTACAACGTACTTTAAGTTTGGGGGAGAGGAGGGGAAGGGTGGGAAAATCACTTTTCAGCTTATAACTTCTAAGCAATTGTAGCTATCGAAAAAGTTTAAATGTAAAAATTGTTTGTTATGATAAGGCAATAATTCGCCTAATTTGAATTTTCTTTCTATCTTCAATCGTAAGAGAGTTATGGGGAAATTAAAATTTCCACCCCCCACCATTTCCACCCCCTTTGAGCTGGATAGTCCATCTACGAACTCGACCGAGATTTTTACTATCCTTACAACATATCCTAGGTTGGTTAAATTTAGATCAAAATTACTCGAGTTATCGTGTTCACAAGAGAACATTGGAAAAAGTGTTATATATATATATATATATATATAAATATATATATACTTTTTAACGGACGGTGATTTGGGGTTCTAGGGGTCATGATCGGTGAAGATCTGCAGAAATTTTCCGAAAGTCGCGTCATGAGAACCATTGCAATAGGTAGACTTCCAATAAGGAATCTACCTAAAAGAGCCTTAATATTAAAAAAAAAAAAAAATTGGTGGTGCATAATTAAAGTAATAGAGTAGATTTATTAATTCTAAGACCTGTTCAGAAAAGTACATAAATGTTATGATTTAATTTAGTCTTCAAAACTATTTCTAAACTCTAGTCAACTCACTAGTAAGCTTCTATTTCATAAAATTTTATTATTGGCAATCAAAGCATTTGAGCTGCAACAAGACCAAGTTTAACAACTAAGTGTGTGCAATTTTGCTTAGTACCTACTATTATTTTTCAAAGAATTTATTGTTAATAAATTTTTTTAATGTTTTGAAAAAATGGAGAAATACAGTGTGGGGAAAGTTACTTAGTGATTATCATTTGTTGATTATATCGATGCCATGCAAACTACTGAAAACTGACTGAAACTTATTTCATTCTTTTAAAATTGAGAACAGAATCAAGTTATGAGTTTAAAAGTATCAGATATGATACAAAGAAGTGAAATCAGTTTTTTTTTTTTGATTACATCCTTGCAGTGAAACATGGCAGGATGTATAATGCATGAATCTGAGGTCCAGTGGTACCTTTGAGCCTCTTCTTGGATTGTGAAAGCATAATTTCACTCAAATCCATTGTATGAGTGTGTTATTAACTTGTTCCGCTTTTCTACTAATTTATCAATGAACATGCCAATTGACCTTGAACACCACATCATTTCAGTTCAATCAGTCGAAACCTGTACTCAACAACGTCTTTATCATCATAGTTGTCTTAATTTTGACTGTAAAAACTGGACAAGATTATCTTTTGATGGGTACTTATCAGAATGTCTCAGCTTACATTCTCTTCCTGCTCCTTCAAACAGTTTATGGTATAAATTCTTTGCTATCCTCTTTGGCATCTGCTCCGTAAATCAGTAAAATAACATTTTGATGTATTGTGCACACTGTGCATATACCAAAACACACCACTTACGATCTCAAAGAACAAAATTTTGAAAGACCTATTTTCAAGTTAAATTGGGTATTCCAATTTAAAATATGAGCAAAGCTCACTAAGATTACATAAATTCAAATGTTTTCTCTCATATAATTTTTTTTTCTATGCTCATCATATCCTTCATCCCTGACAAAATTCTAGACTCTTCATCAATCTCATAAAACTGTTTTACTAATTCAATAGTTTCAGGACTCAACTGTTTCCTATGTCTACAAGCTGGTTCTGATTTTTTTTTAAAAAAATTGTCTTTAATCAGTTTTAGAGCCTTACAAAGAGAATAATTAGTTACATTGAAAGTCTCTTATTTGTCGTTTAGATCACATTAGTGAAGCTGGAATAGTCAGCATTTGAATTTGGTTTTTCTTAATTCATTTTTAATTATTTATATGATCTTGTCCAGATCTTCAGTTTTTTATAATCATACTTTTTCCCAAGTCTGTTTTTTCCTCTGTCAAAGCAACTTCAAGAACCGTTTGAATTTTTTCTTTTACATTTTCATGTACTCTTTTGAGATTTTCTATACCATAAGATGATCTGGTATGTTCACAAGTTCGTGTAATTTTCGAATTTCATGGACTGAAGAATTATGGTTCATCAATCACATTTCTTTTTCTGTAACAGATAATCAGGAATACATCCCAAATCATGTACTTTACTATGTTGGATATTTAAGCTATTTTCACTATTACTCTCCTCAATTTGTTCTATTTTAAATATCTTGTTCCTAACAAGATGCACGAAGTTTTTATCCTGTTTCACCTAGAAGCAATTGGATAGAATTATCCTACTGTGATTTACAGTTACAACTTAAAGTGATTTTAAAATTGAAGTTTCTTGTTTTCTAAACCTGTCACAAGTAACTTTGTTATTCATACACTTTTCATACATTCTTAAAAGCACACTTTGATGATGAAGACAAATAGTTTTTAACTCATAACTTGATTCTGTTCTCAATTTTTAAAAAGTCAAATCAGTTTCAGGTAGTTTTCAATAGTTTGCATGGAATCAACATATTCAACAAATTATAATCGCAAAGTAGCACACTGTACTTCTCCATTTTCCCAAAACATTAAAAAAACTTATTAACAATAGATTCTTTTCAAAATAATATTATGCACTAAGCAAAATTGCACACAATTAGTTGTTAAGCTTGGTCTTTTTTCAGCTATAATAAGATTCCGTCAATAGCAGTTTACTCGTGAGTTGACTAGTTTGGAAATAGTTTTTAAGACTAATTTAATTATATTGTAACATTTATATACTTTTCTAAAAAAGATCTTAGAATTAATAAATCTACTCTATTACTTTAATTATGCACCACCAAATTTATCTTTTTTTTTTTTTTTTTTTTTTTTTTAAAGGCTCTCTTTCATGTCTGATGAATGAGTGAAGTGATTTCTAATTTTGAAGTCAGTAAAAATAAGGAAGGATTTTTCATGTGATAGATTGATTATACCTTTTAGAATAATAAATGATTTTTTTTTCGTTATCCTTTTCCCTTTCGATGATATTCCTTTCCGCTTGAAACTCCATATTTCATTTCCAGAATTTTCTAAATAATATTTCAGGATTTTTCCTGGCCATGTATAAATTACCTGCTGGTTTAATTTAGTTTTTTTTCTGGAATCCTTATATATTAAAGTATACTCATAGATATTTCCATCAATATTGGTTGGTAAATAAGGAAGATAACTTATTTTCTATGAAAGAACCATTTGTGTTATCTAGGCCTAATCGATAAAAAATGTGAAATTTTGAAAAATTGTAACAGGCTATAAAACCTAAACGATTTGATATAGAGCAAAAATATTTTGTATGCTTACTTAAATCAATAAAAGGAACAATATGCCAAGTTTCATCAAAATCAGTGACCATGGGTGACAAATCCTATTTTTCTTTGGGGGGGGGGGGGTCATTTGACATGCAATGACCCCACTGTGAACTAGTACAATTTACAAGATGTGACTAATAAGTAAGATGAAATATATTGTCTGCTATCCTAGTATTGTTGTATAACTCCATTCCACTCTTGCAACATCTTTGATGCGAATAATGATGGCTTGCGTTACTTAATTCAGTGTAGGCCAAAGTGTCCTTTGGCATTTAGGCATGATGTTCCAATTTTTATCTTTAAGGTTTTTCAGAACCATTTTGAATCACTCTGTATGTAAATAATATATAAATTTTTTCAAAAAATTTTATTGGTAATGTTACTTAAATTTTTGCTAGATAAAAACAAAATTCCAGTTGATGAAGATGAAATGGATGATGATGTACCTCGACTTACACTTCAAGACATGATGGATGATTTAAATTTAGAGGAAGATGCCACTGGTGAAGAAGGAGGACCTATGATGGAATAAATATAAACTTTTATTTATTTCAAAAGGAAATAGACTTGTTATAAAATTTGTAAATAAAAAATTTTTCCAAGTGAATTCTAATGATTTAGTCTTTTATTTATTGAATTTTCTGTCATACTATTTGAAAGCTGAATAAGTATGGTATTAATGTAGATTTCTCATGTCATGATACAATAGCTAATTAACATATTTGCAACTCACATTTTGTAAAAAGAGGGTATAAGAGAAAACTTGTACGCCCTTGTTTAAAAAGGCCTGATGGTGTAATATCTAACTGTGCATTGTGTTACTCTTGTAGCATACTCAGGTAACATTAAAATCATTGATCAAACTTAGCTATTGAATCTGAATTAAATACATACATGCCAACTGTTACAGATTATCCGTAGTTACTATAGATTTTATGGAAAATTTCCGCAAACTACAGAAAGATTAAAATTTCTATGCAAATGAGTTTTTTCCCTCTTGGACGCAGTGGTTTTAGTTGCATTTCTTGATGGCATGACGATAAAGATTTTTTCTACATTTCATGTTTTTGAAAAATGTCATATAATTATTTCTAATTCTTCTAATAATAGTGATATCTGAATAAATACCAGAAATATATATATCTAAGATATTTTTCTTAAAAATAGAAATTTTTGATTACTTAAAATATGATGAAATATATAAATGATCATAAATTCATAATTTTGATATAAATCTGTTCTGTGTGCACAGTTTGTAAACCTTCTGTTATGGACAGCCACCTTACCAATGTTGGTATTTATGTAAATATTTGTTTATGTAAAATAGAGGGATCATATTTAGAGATTGAAATTAATAGACTGTCTTATAACAAAATCTATGCAATAATGCTATAATATCATCATGATATTGTGCGGCATTCAGAATATTGAACAAGATTGTAGAGATATTGTACATATATTGCGAATAGGAAGAAAATCTTGCAGCTGAGTGCCCTCTGGACATCAACATTTGGTCAGAGTCTTGGAATCAAACTGAAGAATCAACGTCTAGTCCTATTTATCATTAGGAAAATGTCTAGAATAATGCTGAAATTCCCTCACATGCTTTCACAGTCTGTCACTAACCACATCCGGTCATTTGACTACCAGTGTCTTCCTGAACATCTGAGAAGGCAACCCGCAGGGATCTGAATACACCCTCTACTGTGACATGTCCTTTTTCTCTTGCAAAGATGCACAGGATTCCAAAATGTAGTAGGTGCAGCGTGTTTGATGCATATATATTATATCATATGATGTATATTGGCTTCATTTTCGTAAGGTGAAAAATGTCTCATTATATCTCTTAAAAAAATAATAAAGACCTGCCGGTTAAGTAAGATAGATAGACTGATGGAAATTATTCATCTCAAGGATTATACCTTTATATAATAGAAATCTCTTTAGAGGCGGCTTCAATGTGTTTTAAATAAGTAATGCAGAATTTTGAAACAATTTTACAAAGTTTTAAATATCTTCTCTCTCATTTGGAGCTTCTGTAATATTGTAAGACTGTCAAAAATAATAAAAGTTCATAGAAACGGATAAAAAAAAAAAAACTAAGCTACAAAACATTTGATTCCTATGAAACTTGTCTGAAATAGATTTTGGGAATTGGTAGAAGTTCTTTAATTAATAATAATTTCTAAGATAAGTGAATTTTATGTCTTAGGATTGGACAGAAAGATTGTTCTGTAGAGTGGTTAGGAAGCGTATAGCAATAATTACTGTGTATAAATGTCTCTTCTCTTTAATGAGCAGAATTGGGTGATCTCAAGATTTTAATAAAATGTGACGACAAAATAAGCAATGAATTCCTTAAGCATATCATAAAGCAGGGATACGCAACCTTTTTTTTCCTCACGTACCCTTTAATTAGTCATTTTATTTTCGTGTACCCCCCCCCCCAAACACACACACCTCTAACCATCTGTGTATGCAAAAAAAATTTTTTTCAATAATACTAAGGACTTAGTTAAGCTGAAGAGTCAAATTACTTGAATTAATAAGTCTAAACTAGAAGAAAACATACAACAGCGTTGTGCTTAGTGAATCTACAGCTTTTCTGAAGACATTTTTTAATGATTCATGCATAATAAGGGAAGGTGAAGAAAATATATCAATTATTTACCATGTTTCCTTTTTTTTCTTATTTGGATCTTAAGCTTTAGATTGCACAACTTTACCTTTCACGCGACTTTGGGGAAACAAAATTCTTTAACTTTTTTCATTCTTTATGTTTTCTTGTGTCCGCCATTATCGACTTTGATTTTTAGGTTGAGAATCTCTGAAATAAAGTGGTATGGTGTGTATGTTAAATTAGTGTAAAAAAATCATTTCATATCGGGAAAAGAATCTATTTATAGCCTAGTAAAATTCAGATTAAGAAGGTTTTTAATTATCTACTTTGTGATTCAATTATTGTGCTGTGACATTTAAAGTAGATATAACCTCAATGAACAATATGAGTTGTAGTTTTTGAAATGCTGAAGTTACGAAATTTTAACTTAAAAGATATAGATTATAAAAATGTTCACCATTTAAGTCCTAAGAATGTTCTTTTCATGAATTTCTTTTGTTTTTGTTAAACTATCTTTTTATTACTTTCCAAAATCAGTAGTGTAGCACACCTTACTCTAGTAGACATCCAAGAATATCTTTAAACGACAACCGCATCACGTTCAATCTGGATATCGAAGTTTTTGCAGAGCCGAGGAGATGCTATTAGTTAAAATTACGGTACATACTGATTATAAATTGATATACGAAAAAAATTACCCCCACTCTGCCATAGTGTTCGAAGTGAACTGAATGACCTGATCACCGCAGAAACGTAATTCGGGCACTTTGGCCTAAGCATTATAGCCCCCACAACGGGTGACACATGCTACGACCCCTCAGACAGAGGTATAATCCGTCATCTTCGTTGAGGTAATTCAACTCCACACCTTTTTTGTACCCATCAGGCAGGCGAGACCCTGCTTATCTATGCAGTAGCTTCTGATCCCCATATTTGAGGTGCTCCTGGTGAGATTCTAATCTGGTATACAAGGTGATTCTAGAATCATGGACAAGATTTAAAGGTAGGTCAGGCAATCAGAAACGAATCATTTTTATAACAGAACATGAGGTTGCAAGCGCAAAGATGAACAGCTACATGGGTCTCTTTGCAAGTGAATTGAGTAAAAGAAATAGATACACCAGGTAATGAATTCAAAAAGTGATGTAGATTATTTTGTATATATATATTCCAATTTTATTTAAACACATTATTGTTACAGATATTCACTTATATATTAATCTAATTCAGAAATTTTCTGCATGTTGAAAATTGACAAAAATACACATTGAAGTGTCAGACTTCAAGAAAGTGATCTTGAAGCTTGCAGGGCAAGAAAAAAAAATTTTAAAAATCAGACTTTGGTTTTTTATGGCGCAAGGACCATGGATTTGATCATACTGCGCAAAAAAAAAAAAAAAAAAAAACCCTCAGACAATAGGTTAATTGTTTGCTTTTTGGTCACATTATCTATTTTAGTAGTTGACAATTCAAGAATAAAGAAAGTCAATTGAAAAATATTTGCAAAATTCATATCTAAATTAGTGATAAAAGCTGTAGGGATGAAATAGGGAGCCTAGTAATGCCGTTAGCGAAACACTGCTGGTTTAGAAATTACAATAGAACAGAAAAGCGACAAAATGAAATGTACAAAACAAGAAATTGGAAAAACTTAATAGACTTACTGGGTTCTTCTATTTTAATTATCCAAAAGCATAAGAAGGAGAAAATAAGAAAAAAAAATGTATTCTACCTGATTCTTTCTTTAAAATTCAAGCTAACTAAGAGACGAGCCCAGTCGAAATGATGCGTTAAATAAAAAGTTTGAGCGAAACATTTTTTAATTTTACATGCATTTTGAGTTTTATGGACGAGTTTTCTGCTTTGTTTGTTTACATTTAGTGACTGTACTACGTAATTCCGGTGTAATGTTAAATCAATGGTATCTCCAAAGCGGAAGTCCAACATACAAGCAGATAAAATCAAGATTATTAATGTAGGTAGACAAACCAGAAAACTCGTCCATATGAGAAACCAGCGGGAGTGGTCTCCCCTAAACTTTCTCATATACTCCCTAACACATGTGGAGGAAATCTAAGCTAAAAGGCAGTAAAACGCATCAAGTGTCTCGAGCACATTGGCGAAAAAAGTTGTAATAGAAAATCTTATGCAGATTCCCAGAGTGCTTTAAAAATTTAAAAAAGCATGAAAAACAGAACTAATGAATCAATTGGCGCTAACTTTCGTTTTGTTAATACAGTAAATTCTGGATTATCCGGCATTCAAGTATCCGAAAGCTCTCAACTAACCGAAAATTAGAAATGAGTTTTTTCTAAAATTTTACATCGCCCCCCCCCCCCCCCCCCGCCGTTCCATTCACGACGACAATTTTGTTCTGGAATGCAACGTCTGCTCTGCACGGAGGGGCGTAGAAGGAAAAAAAAAAGCAATATACAGTTGACGTACACAGACTTGTTTATGGGGGGGATTCAAAAGCAAAAGTGAGAACCCAAAAAAAAAGTTCATAATCTTTCGCCGAAAACGAAATCGACAACCCCCCCCCCCAAAAAAAAAAAAAAAACTCGTGGGGGTTACTCCAGATTTGTAAGTCTCTTTCTTTTCCTTTATTTATTTACTCTCCAATACCGCAGATGTTGATTCTGATTACGTAATATCACGTGCGGGAGAATTGGAGGCGCGCAATAACACTTGCGATTTTTTAAAAGATAATTAGGTTTGATATTCAATCTGGGATTTGTTTATGATCACTTAAAAGAGTTTTATTATGCTTACATAGTAGAATATTTTTCAGTTTCGTCGGCTACTTTTATATTTTTACAATTATATATATATAGTAAAAATTCAGCTACAGATCATACTTTTTTTATCATCACTGTTAAATTAAAATCTTCATAATATGTTTTGTAAATAAATGTTATGGAAGATACATAAGTATTCTTAAAAATCATATTTAATGTACATTTGAAAATGACAAAAACAAATTATTTGGGCGAAAAAATCTGAAAAAAAAGGCTCCCCCGCACATCACACTCAACTATCCGGACTTTTCAAGTATTCGGAAATCGACGTTTCCCGAGCATGCCGGTTAGTTAAGCTTTTACTGTAACAATTACTTTCGTTTTGTGCAAGTGAAAATAAAGCGAAATCCACTAACAGAAAAAAATGCATTACCAATTACAAAATAAAACTAACTGTAAATTAAATATGCAACTCATTTCGAGAAAATATTTCTTTGTGTTTGTCTATAAATCACCGAAATGAAAGTGAAAGGCAGATCAAGATGAAACAAGCAGAATTTGGCAGTGAGCCAAGACGTAGTGTGGTGAAAAAGAAAAAAGCTCTCATGATTTCACAATAGGGTTAGTAAGATAAGAAAAACCAAATTTCGAATTTGGACGCCTTTTTTTTAACCGATTGACATAAAAATTGGACACAAATCTACAATTTAGGTTAGAAGGCCACATACAAAATTTCATTTATCTAAGTAATTTTGTTAAGAAGTTATTGCATTCAAAAGTATGCGATTATACAAACCGACAGACAGTCAACCCTTTGACAGATTTGGCCCAAACTTTTGTACGGACCTACATTCATGATAAAACTGTGTACCAAATTTTATCCATCTAGCTATTCAGATTCTCGAGTTATAGTGTTCACATGAACGTGGACAGACGGACTTCCCGTAGACGGATTTTGTCCAAAATTTGATAGAAACCCATAAATTGTGTGTAAAGATCACATACCAAATTTCATCTTCGTTGCTCTAATAGTTATCGTGTTCACAGACAGACAGACATAATTCCAAAATTGTGTTTTTCGGACTCAGGGAGGTCTAAAACGTGGAGATTCGTCAAAATCTCGAGTTCGAATTTTTTGTCGATTACAATTAGTGATGTGGGGTGGGTAAATACCCTGTGGGTAGGTAAATATTTTTTGGGTATATACCCAGGTATTTACCCAAGGCCTGGGTAAATACCCCAAAACTGAGTATTTTATGAAAAAAAAATTTCAAATGCTGATTCACAATGAAACATACAGAGTTTTAAAAAAAGTATTTTAAAAAAAGAAAAGTAAAAAAGTAAAGTATAAGTTCAAAAAAAGTATTTGAAAAAAAAAGTATTTGTGAGTGGTCATTCAAAATTAAAGTTAAAATTTATAAATACCCAAAACTGGGTGTTTTACAAAAAAATTATTTGCGAATGTTGTGATTCAAAATGAGGCATTAAATTTTTAAATAGTCTTACACTGAATATTTTTCAAAAAAAAAAATGCATTTGTGAATGGTGATTCAAAATAAAACATATAAAATTTATAAATACCTCCAAACTGGATATTTTGCAAAAAAAATGCATCTCTGAATGTTGATTCAAAATGGAACATAAAAATTATAAATATCCCAAAACTGGATATTTAAAAAAAAAACAAAAAAAACGAATTTGCGAATGAAAATTCAAAATGAAATAAAAAAAATTAATATGTACCCCTAAACTGGGTATTTCGTAAAAAAGAAAAAAGTATTTGCGAATGGCGATTCAAAATCAAACATATAAAATTTATATACATAATATATAGTTATAAATTTTTTTAATTAAAGTTTTGACTAAATTATATAAACAAAAATCAATTGCTACCAGGATTCGGAATAAAGTATTCTAAAACTAAAACGGGATCGGGGGGATAATTTAGTTTTTATGGTTTGAAACTTTGACACTTACAATAGAATAATTATTTTTAACGCTGGTTATGTCATACTAGCCGTCTTCGGCGATCAGCTTGTTCGTCGGGAATATAATTTCAACTGACTCTTTTATGCATAGTTTGTTGTCCACGGTTCCCTAAGTAATTTTAAACTTCAAATTGCGATTGAGATTTAGCCTGTGTTCTTTACGTAGCTTTGCACTTGTTCTGTTCCTTGTCTATATGAAAGTCACTAAGGGAGTCAAGTAATTGTTCGTGTCAAGTAACATGTAATTGTACGTAATCGACGCAAATTTTAATTTAACAAATTTATTTCAACATCGAAATACCACGGCACGTTTTACGACCAGCAGCATATTAATTGACTTAAAACATGCTGATAAAATGAATTTAAACATAGCAAGCATAATCGTTCAGTTTACTGGATTATTCTTTTATATACTTACTATCTTGATGACTTTTTTTACAAATTTCACAGAAAAATTGATCAAATAAGAAAAGAAAATCCGATAGAATATTATATTAGCTTTCAACAATGGAAGAAAAACACGCAATTAAGTATTTGATTAAACAATGAAAACAGTTTGAATTTCATTGTAACAATGAATGCCAAAAAAGTATTTTTTTAAAATTTATTAAAATTAGAGAAAAAAGTCGAATGAAAACTTTATAGATGTCATTGAAAAGATAAGTTTTTAAATTTTCAGATGGTGTAAAAATAATTTTTGTGCTGTAATATTTTTGGAAGTTATTAAGGAAAAACTCCAAAATGTCGCTTAATTTTTATTTAATTAAAATTCTAATTAAAATTTTTTAAAAACCGGTTTCGAGGTGCACATTCTCACCCTCCAAAGTATATTTGTGACAAATTTCGTTTCTCTAGGCCTAGCGTTTTGTCCTGTAGAGCACCAAAACACACACATTCTCCTTTATTACTAGTAGAGACAGACAGTGACTCTTGTGATCCATAATTTACTCAAAGTGCCATGCAGGAAGTCAAACATTCTTGTTTTGATTTAGTGAAAGTTAGTCATTTACTTCACGTATAATAATATTACTGTAAAGGTTACGTTAAAAAGTTTTAGAAAAAGGGGAGAAGTTACCTTCTTGGAGCTTTTAATGTTAAGAAGGATAAAAGTATCCAATGCAACTACTGTAATGTTGAGTACAAACTTGCAGATGTAAACACTCACAAAAAAAAATGTTTCAGAAGTCTTGGTGGATTAAAAAAGGTTTTGAAAGGGATAAAATAGCTAATGCATTTTCTTTTAATCAGATTCTAACCATGACACTTACATCAAATTTAGAGTTTTAAGAACATTTAAGTATTGATGTTCATGATAGAGATAAATCCCGTCAAACCAGGAAACTGTGTGTGAGTCTACTATACTGTCAAATAGTACAACAGATTCAGCAACAAAAAATTCGCATTTGTTGTTGCTGAAATCTTGTTACAAAAATAACTTACCTTTGTTGAAAGTAATATGAGTGAATATTACTTTCAGAATAATTCATTTTTAAAAACTGTTAGAACTGAAACATCTCCTAATCCTTTCAGCAATGTCTGGTACTTTGACAAATTAATCCAAAAAGAATTAGAAACAATTATATCTTTCATTTGAGTTTCTATTATCAGCTCTTCATCATTTTAAAACCAAACCAAACATTTTCTTTTTTAAAAATTTAGTTGTGTTTTAAAAAGGATTGATATATAAGCCACGTATTTTATGTAAGATCCATGATATATTTGCGTTTTTTAATTTTCATGATTCATTTTTTAGTTTTTATAGAATTTAAAAGGTTCATGTGTTACTAGTTTTCTTTTTTTCTACCTTACCTTATGCTCAATATATATTCTATACATATTTATCTATACTTATAAAATGCAATGTTTGTGTGTTGTGTTTGTGTGCGATGTCCAGACGAATCTATCGCACTTACAGCCATGAAATTTGGTACACAGGTAGTCGTAATGGTGACTGAATGCACCTCGAAGCCGAAATTTTAATCTAGAATTTTTTTATTTAATGTTTTGTGTTGTTTTGGTTGATTTTTCGCACTAATTTCTTGATAGAATGGTTTCGAATAATTGTACGACAAAAATAGATAGACCATCGGAAAGAGCACGCGATTTCCGTTCTAATGAAGTTAGTTTTGAATTTCTAACGTAATTTACTGAATTTTGAGAATTTTTAAAAAATAGTCAGTTTCACCATCTAAATGTTAGTTTTGCTTTTAAATTTGTTGCATCCGACTTTCTAATAGCACTATTATTTTCAATTTTTTTCAGCTTATAACTAGAACGGTTCTCTCTGATTTAAAACAAGAACGGTTAAAATATCTTTTCCCGTTTTTTTTAAATTAAATTATTCCTGGGCAGATGAAAGTTATTTTTGTCGAGCGAAATTTCTTCAGCGACAGTCTACCGGAACGCAGCTTTCAATTTGATTGGATGAAGGGTCAGGTGACGTCATAACCTTCGGAGCTTTTTGTCATGTTCTAAAAATTTTTTTTTCATTTTGTTGAAGTCCTGATTCCACGGGCAACAATTTTTTTATATTGTTTTGGACTCTGTACTGTTTTTCTACATGTTATTATAGCGGAAAAAATAAGCGCGAAAATCTATAATGTGTATCTTTTGTTTTGATTTTGTTTTGAAAACTTTTTCGTGTCATTGTGGACGATTTTTTTTTTATTTTGTTGAAGTCCTGATTCCACGGGCATCGCCGTGCGCGTACTGCTAGTATATTATATAGAGACATCATATTTCACATCAGTGCCTATGTTTTATATGAATAGGGGTAATCGAAAAATAAATACCCAGGTATTTACCCTTAAAAATAAATACCTGGGTATTTTACATTTCTGATTACAATACTTTCTCTTTGTATACTTCGTATACGAGAAAGTAAAAATGAATACAAATCGTTTATTTGCAAGCGAGAAAATAATGGAATAAATAAATTTCAATTATTTTTAAAATTTTGTCTAAAATAATTCCTTGTATTATTTGAAATTATCACAAAAAAAGAAAACATTGGAAATGGGATAAATTGGAAATGCTTTCCATCCGATCATTTGACTAAAAGGTCAAATAGGAATGGCCCTCACAAACTGCCAACTATCTCACAATAAAATCCTCTTGGGTTGGGTTTCCGTAGTTTCCCAGTACCCGGTTTTACCCCGGATGCAGAGGTTATAAAAAACGAGATTGAACCATGCAATTGTTTTACTAAATCTTTATTGTTTGATACGATATAAATCCTTAGTAAACATATAATAAGCCGGACTAAATATAGTTTTTATGATTGTAATGATTAATAAGTAAGGATAGTTTAAAAAGAAACGAACATTGGAGAGTTGGCGTAATAAAACAAATAAACCTTCACAGATGCAGTGAATTCAACAACAACTTAGCAACTACGACCATTCTTTTTTCTTCACTAGTGGAGTATAATTCAGAATTTGTCCATTAGAAAGGGTTCCGTTGTTAACGTGCGGAACCCAACCCAACCGGGGGTACCAGAATAGACCCCGTAAGCTGCTTTAATACTATGCAGAACCAGGTACCGCTTTCTTCTGAAACGGCAGAGATGTGCTGCCATCTACCATTAGTGCGCTGAACTTTTGCGTTTAGACCTCCGACGAAGCGTGGCTCAGCCCCCAGACGGAATCGTTGTGAACTCTCACGTGTTTACTTCTTGGACTTTCAGTTTTCAAGCTTTACATTGCGCATTGACTGTGTGCTATATACGTCTGTGCGTATGCGCCTTTTCTGGTGCTTTATCAACCTTGTGCGAACTTTTCCACAGGACATAACTGTGTGTGTACGATTGGGACACTATTCAAAAGTTGTGTACAACCCAGCTGATCGATGATGTCACAAGTCCAGAACCCTGATTCCTGTGTTGGGTAAAGTGCCAACATTCCTTTGCATGCCTCTTCTCAGTCAAAGTACAAAGTAGTTACAACTTTAGATGATAACCTAATGAATTCCTTCATATTTGAAGAATGCAATATAAACATCCAAATTCTTGAGTATATCTACCAAAATCTTGACAAAGAAAAAACCCCCAAAAAAGCTAATGCTGTTGCATTTAATCTTTTCAAGCTTGCTAATAGAAAAGGCAATTTTCTAATGCAAATGCTCTCTGCAAATTTTTTTGCCCGTAAGATCATTTCCTTCCCATTCCGACTCCTCCAGTGATAGTTCCACAAATACCCGTTCTAATTTAGAGAGATCTAAAAATCGGATAAAACATCGATCCCCTCTGTCAAAAAATCAAAGTAGCAAAAAATCTAAACAAGCTAAATTTTATCCAAAAGTTTCAAACCAATATGATCCCTCGCACTACAAGAAGACGAAACTGAAATGGAGCTCTCTAATGAAGACGAAATTTACAATAAAGACTTTCCGGATTTGCTCCAAAATTACGATTTTGTGCTTCCCACCGATCAACCTAGCTCCCAACAAGATTCAAATCAACAACAAACTTATGCAGCAAGTTCCCTGAAACAAGATGCAAATCAACCGCAAACTCAAGCAATAAATAAGAGGGTTTATGTTCCTCCTATCATCAGTGATAACCCTACACGATTGATAATGCCTACACGTAATGTAGGTTGGGAGGGGTAATTTGATTATGTGGGATATTATTTCTAATTCAAATTGCTGTTCCACCACTGGGGTGTTATGGATGTTGATTAGTTCTATATGAGTAGTAGAAAGTATATTTGCCAGGAAGATTTTTCGGTTTGGTCTCAGGTGGGTTTCTTGAAGGAGTATAGCATCGGGGCAGTACTTGTTTCAAATAATCTAAACTCATTGATTTTATTTTTTATCCCATTTGTGTCCCAGAAAACAATTTTGAACATCTTTGGGATGAACATTACGGATCGTCAAGGAAATCAGAACTGACACAAGCATTCATTAAAAGTTGTAATTTATCTGTGGTATTGTTAGCATATTTCATTGCTTGCAAAGCTGCAATTAATTGTGGGGCTTCTTTCATAAGTTTTCTTAATTCTTTTAATGCGGGTAAAGGCAGTGGCGGACTGGCGAGGTTGCCAGCTTGCCCGATGGCAAGCGGGGCCCCTTAAACAGAAGACAATTTGGGCCCTAGGAAGTGTGGGAGAGAAAAAAGAACTCTTTCTCCATAGTAAGCTTTTCTAAATCAAACAAATAAAATAGCCCTTCCTTGGGGATTTATTGCCGTCGTAATTCAACCGGCCGAAAAGCGGGTGGTCGAATACCGACCCAAGACGCAAACGCAATTACAACTGCCCGTAGGAACTATACCGAGTTCTCAGTCCACTTCCTTTGACCTTCCGATCATTTACAGATGTTTCCCCAGAATGTTGCAGCCATCGCACAAACCCTCGGGCTATTGGAACCAGGGCCATACTTCTCTGGTCCTGTATTGGAACAGGGTACCTCTGCTGTCCAAAGTCAAGTCGCAATACTCATTAAGAGTTTTTGTTGGTTTCCGTAGCCCCCGGAAAGACGGAAGGAATTGCATCCCTTGTGTAGAAAGGGTGCGGTTCTTGTGAGAGATGAGCTTTTTTTCTTTTTTGTAGTTTCATTTTACTGTCATAAATCTGACAAACAAGGGAACTGGCATGTAGGAAAAGCTTTTCTTGGCTAAAACTGTAACTAGGACACCAAATGACATCTATGAAAAAACGACACTCACGCTTTTCTTTATGCGTTTGGGGGGAGTTTGCGTTTAGAAGTGCAAAGTGTCCTAAGTCTTATTCGTCTGTCTTTCATGGAAAATAATTGGTGAGGAAAATGTTATTTCTGTTTTTAGTCGTAAGAGAGTAAAGACACACATACACACATATGTAGCGTATCTTGCAAAAGAAAAAAAAATTGAGAGGTAAGCAGAAATTATCAGTTCTCTATTTTTACATTGCTTTAAACACTGGTCGCATTCGGTTACCAACCGACTCGCCCATTTATTAATTGTCTTAATTTTATTATATTAACAAACTTTAAATTCGCCAACTTATTTAATTTTTATTAAGTTAAAAGTATTAATTGCTACAAAGGACTGAGAAAGAAATTAGTTGTGCAAAGAAAAAGAAGAAAAAAAAACAGTAGATAGGAAATGTTTTAGCATTTGAGATAAATTTTGATGCAGTATGTTTTTGTGTCTAATGAAACTAATGACATAAGTCTTTACATTCAACTGTTAAAAAAGTCTAAAAAACAAGAGATTCAATTAAGATTATTTTTTTAATTTTGCTTAATTATAATCTACAATTATTGCGCATTATTAAGCTTATTATAAAGGGAAAATTTAACCTTATCATATCAAATAAATGAATTACATAATCTCCAGGAAGATTATCTTTCCTTAAGTGAAAAGATAAGCCTAATGCCATTGCTAAAAAGTAAATTTATTAAAATAACATAGAAAATCTATCAAAAACTAAATTTATTTGAAGTAACAAAGAAAGAAAGAAAAAAACTGGACTTAAAGAAAAAAAAAAACTGGCGAAACAATAAATATGGACTACATTTTAATACAACAAAAAAAGTTTTTTACATTATAAGGATGGATTTTGTACAAATCTATAGTTTTACTCGATCTTTATGAAATTTGGCACACATGCTCTTCAAAAAAAGTTGAAAATAATTGTCAACTTTTTAAAGTTCAAAAGTAAATTAAAATTTCAGTTACTTTAAAATTAAGCAAGATTTTGGCGTTTTTTCGCAATCTTTTCAAAAAATACTATCAACAAAATGATTTTTGAATTACTTTTAATTCAAAAATATCTTTTTAATGATACCAGTTTAATTACAAATTACTGAAACATTACCAGTACAAAATACTAAACTCTAAATCATCCAAAGAAGTTTGTTTTAAAGGTTTCTGGCTCTTTCAACATATGCCCTACTAATGAGCAACATTTCTCCTTCATACTTCGTCGCTAAAACCGTATACGAAATATTCAACTTCTGGAATTTAAAATAAAATAACTTTAATCATAATTTCGTTATTTTAAACGTAGAAAATTAAGGGGTGTTAAAAGGGTTTTATTTTAAATACGCGGATAAATTAAATATATAATTAAAAAATTGAATTAAATACATAATTATTAAATATTATAGATTTAAATTAATGTAATTAAATATAAACAAAATTAAATATAAAATTAAATAAAAAAATAATATATAAATATATCTGAAATAATATTATGATTGTAGATATGTGTGGGCCCTCACTGGCTCCTGGCAACCACTATTTTCAGACCCAGTCCGCCACTGGGTAAAGGACTGAAAGGTCATTGTTACCCGAAATTGTGGGAGTTGGGGGATTATTTACGTTACTCTCAATGCACGTACTCGCAGACGTTGCAGATTGATTGTTTACATTATTTGCGGCTCCATGCGCCGTTGGCGCCATCTGTTGCTCCGAATACTGGGTATTAGATCTAGTTGCGTTAGCTTTCTGCGCATTTGAGATATTACTGTTTGACAAAGTATTTATTTGAGTCAAAGTTATTATTTCTGTTTTTCTGAGCTGCAGTTAGTTTGGGGAATTCTGCATAGCCTCTATAGGCAGCCACATGGCCAACTTGGTTGCAATTAATGCAAGTAGGTTTCTCGATTCTTTTCTTAATTTTACATTCGTTTATTTTATGACTTTTGCCGCATTTGGGGTCATATTGCATAATTCTGCCGTATGATTAAAGCGATTACATTTGAAACATTGAATGTTTTTTTTTTCTGCCCCTATATGGATCGACAGAAATGCTCAGACGATTCAGGTTTTTGAGTCTAAAAATTTCTTCAGATTTAGTGGAAATTTCGCTGTTCCCAACTTCCACGAGAAAGAATGGAAGTGGCTGTCTCGTCCTGAACTGGGAAAGCGGGTATCTTTGCCGATAACGAATCCCTGTTTCTTAAGACAATTTTTGATTTCATCAGTATCATGGTCTAAAGGGAGATCCTTAATAACAACCTTTAATCCCGTTTATCCATAGGCCGGTCAAGATAGTAATCGAAGCCTTGCTCTTTTAAAGTGCTTTGAACTTTTTGGTATTGCTCAATGCTAATAGTGAATATTTTTATGTAACCATTGCCGAATTTATTTTCGGTCGGCCCACAAGTAGTTCTAATTACATCTAAGATATCCAAGTAATTTTTTTACATACTTCAACATTATTGACGGAATTTTACTTTTTTCGACCAATTCAACTTCCTCCGCAGCTTGTTTACAATTACAGAATTATCATTCATCTCAATCATTTCGTTAATCTCCTCAGAATTTAGTACTTCATACCCCAGTAACACAGAAATATTATATAATATTTGCATAATTTTATGCAATATTATGAACACAGTATTTCCGAGGCACTAAATTTTCACAAATAATATAAAACAATGTTCCTTATAAAAATCTTCATTTTAACTCATTATATCACTCGATTGGAGGTTTTATTTCAAAAAACTCCACTAGTGCAATTATTGTTTAAGATTTTGAATATTATATGATACTATTTAATACAGCGAAAAAGATATTATGAGTTTCACATTTATCTGTATTGTTCAATATTTTAAGGTAAAGTTATTCTTTCCGTCAAGAGATGGCAGCATGGTGATACTGTGACACTACATGTATCAGCGTTATTCAATATTTTAAGGTGAAGTTATTCTTCTTGTCAGCAGATGGCAGCATGATGATACTTTAACAATATATTAATCAACATTGAATCATATGCCCGAAAATATATTTCACAAAATGCTTATTTGATATTAAATAATGTTTACACAGTCATTTTGTTTTACTGTATATAAAAGGCGGGCCGGATTCAGCTAAGGAAGTTAACCTTAAAAAAACTCTCACATATGGATTATCTATTGTTCTGTTAAAAAAAATTTTGAGTGTTTCATCGTAAAAATATGCACGTGATTTATTGTTACGAATCTAATATTTGATTTTCAATCAATACTGTAATTATAAATGTTAAAGGCGTCTCGTAATACATTGAAAGAGGAATAAATAAATTTCAAAATTATTTTTAAACATTTCAAACATATTATTGTAATTACTTTTAAACCTTATGGCCTTAATTTATTAAATTAGCAAAGTTAGATATAAGAGCTAAAATTGCTTCCTCTTTGACTTCAAATTTCATTTTGAACTCGAAATCGTAACGATAAAAGATGATTTAATTAAAAAGACTATTTAGAAATTATTGCGACTGTGTAAAAAATTTCGTCGAGATCCGAACTCTGTAACTACATTTTATTATCATCATTTACGTTTCCGGGTGCATGTTTAGCTGGTCTAGTGGTAAGGTGCCGGTTTGGTATGCGGAAGGTCACGGGTTCAAAGCTCGCTGGAAGTAGAGGTGTTCAAAAAATAACAAAGTGGTACCCAGAAGTTCAGCACTTCGAAATTAAGTGAATAATATTTTTCCATGCTTCTAAGATGTATTTTTAAAATCTATATTCACTATATTGTTATATTATACAACATGGTATAATATTATACAATATGGTATAATATTAAACAATATGGTATAATATTATACAGTATTATATGACATTATCCAATATTATGAAATAAACACTGCACAATATTGAAAAAGTCTTACGTTTTACACTGTTCCAATATTGGGAAAAATATTGTACAATATTACTTTTTCGAATTTTATGATATACGACAATATTATGTGCGACCTGGGTATTTATTAGAAATTTCAATTAGATTCAAATATTTCCATGAATATATATATATAACAGATTGTTTAATGGAGCCCATAGCCCTAAATAGGGCTTAATCTCCGGTATTGATGAAATTGTCCTTGGCGTATTTAGTCCAGAAAATTTCTTTGCTTCTATGGGTGATGAGGAGGCAGGGGAGGGTAGCAAAGAGTCCTTTGCACTTCTTTTTCTTTCATTTTTCTTCTACACTTTATCTTTCGGTTAGCTCCGATGGGCTGGCTACGAATGTACTTCCCTTACTTTGTATTTCGCAAGGTGTTTCAAAAATTGTGATAGATACGTTTGGAGATCTTGGAACACATCTAGACAAGTACAAATCACTCTTAAAATGTATGCTCGTAACTCAACCAATGAAGCGCTAGAGGGCGCTTTCGATAGATCTGTTCCATGCTCTCTTATGAACACGAAAAGTGAAATGATTTTTATTGGATTTGAACCGGTGAGTGATATGTTATAGGGAGGGTGATAATCTCGAATGAGTTCCTTGAGAGGCCATCGGGCTCAAAGTTAGTGGGAATCGTGTGGAGGGGATGAAATTTTGATTTCACCATGACTCCCTTACTAAGGAAGATAGAATGATAGTTCAAAGCACAGAGAAAGAATACCAGAGGTCTCACTCCGGAGTTTGGTAAACTATCGCAGCGCCACCTAAACCTTACAGTCTTTGAAAGAACTACAAACTATAATACGGCGCCATCTTGAACGAAAAGCAGCCGAAATGCTGTCATGTTGGTTTGCCCGATTGACTTATAGCTCCTCTTCAAATTCTCCGGATAATTTATTATAATCATTTTTTTTTTTGTTTTTTTTTTTCAGAATTATGCCCAATACACTATTCAGAAGTCGATATTATTGACTGTTCCAATTTTTTCTCTATGAGACTACCTCCTATTCAAGATTCCTGGAGACGAGAACGGTAAGTTTATAATGCGTTTCAAAATTTTTATTAGAGGTTATTTAAATAAATGAAAAGTTTCTAAGATGTAAAAAACTTTTTACTTTTGTATATAAAGTACTGAAATTTTGTTATATTCTTGTGCAATTGCTGAAGCAATTTAAAATGCCTATCGTATTGAATAATCTGACACAAATATGCATGAATTCTTTAAAATTTTTGCCGTGCTGTATTTTGATACATATTACTACATAATATGACCTGGTAATTAAAAAAAAAATTTAAAAATATTAATGGAACTTTTGCTTATTACTGTCAGAAAAAACTTATTGTAATTATTGCTATGATGTATTGTGAACTGTCAAAGTAATTTACAAGTTAAAATTTTTACAAAGTAATTTACAAATTAAATTTTTTCTATTAGTAATTTAATATTGAAATACAGCTGAAAATTATAAATAATATATTTATAATTATACTGTAGATATTAAAGGATAAAATTTTGTAGCATTTTTAGCTTATTTTGATTTTGAGGACAAAAGTTTTGGTTGGGCTTTTATAGTATGAAAATTGTCGCTGTTATTTGTCCTCTAAATGTTGAAGTAATATTGAAATGCTTATTAAGTATGTATAGTTATATCTGAAGATAGCTTTTTTACAAATGACTACTGTGAAATAGAATAAAATGAACTGATCAAAAATCTCTAGTCTGTTTAATGTTTACAAATGCCTACTGTAAAATAGAATACAATGAACCGATTAAAAATCTTCAGTCTGTTAATGTGTACGCTTATTTATTATTATATACTGCTACTAGTATCTCAGAAATAATTCAACATACATTTTCAAGACGCATATTGAAATATTCATGCTGATTTGTGTAAATAAAATGTAGGAAATTTATTTAATAAGCATATTAGCTAATACTAGTTTAGTAAAGTTATCAAAATATTTTGATCTGTTTTAATTAACACAGCTTCATATAAGAAAATTAATTGTTTATGGTTGAAGGTGAATATTTTATTCATAATATTTATGTATAACAATGAAGTGGAGTCTTAATAAAAATAAATTGGTGAATATTTGTGTTATATAAATGGAATCTACTAGAAATTTGTTTGTTCTTTCAGGCAGTCTGTCAATGTTGGAACTGTTTTGTCTTCAGGATGGCTGATCATATGAAATGTTTCACGATTTTGTAGAACTTCGTCTAAAAGGTGTAAAATAATTTATGTTTAGATGAACTCATTAATCACGTCAAAATTTACATCATATGACGAATAAATTTTGAACTTCTTTTTTGTACTCTTACAATGAGTCAGTTTCTAAGTTACCATTAAACTCTTTATGCTATAAATATTTTATTTTTAAAAATTCCTATCATTCTGTTATTTTTCTTAAAGGCTATAATATTTAAAAAAATGCCAAATTGATGATATATATACCATAGCCAATTGTAGTTCCTTTGAGAAAAAAGAATTGTTTGTTGTTATAAGTTCTGGAGACTGTGAAGAAAATGTTTTTTTCTTATTTTTGATGTGATTTTATTGAAAAAAAATTTGTCTTATGATTGTGCGTATAGAATGTAAAATGTTCCTTTTAAATATTCTTAATAAATTCCTTATAAATGATTCTTAAAATTTAGAATATCTTAGTTTTTAAAATATTTTTTAAAGAATATGATATTAGTAAGTCTCGCTTGAAATGGCCAATACAATGTATATATATTTTTTTAATTTTGTCAATTTGCATGAATGCTATGTGTTTTTGTATAATTTTAATTTATTTTCATAAAGAGATAGTATAAGTCAATTTTTTTTGTTTCAAGCATAGTGATCATAGAGTTTATTAATAATCACCTAGAAAACAAAGAGATGAAGGGGACAAAATTTTTTTAAAATTTCTTCTTTTCTTCCAATAATGATTAAACTCAATATCAAAATTTTGAACTAGCCAAACATGTAATCCTGTCGTTTAAGTTTACTTTATTTCCACGCAATATAACTCAGCAATAAATCTATCAAATCACTAGACTAAAAAAACGTTAACGAATACTGCATAATATGTCAAATAGCACTATTATTTCATTTAAAATGCTACGGCAATTGTAGAGGGGAAAAAAACTGATAATTAATTATATTTTATACCAACACGAATATAAATTTTGAAAATGTTTCGAATCTGTCAGTCAATGAAATAATCTATGATAATGGTTTTTAAACACATATCAAACTCACCTGTTCAACGAATCTCCAATAAGCAAGTCTATGTACCCTTGAGTATAAATTATGGTTTCATTTGTGGAGTCGGCAATAAGGGTCGCTCAACTTCCAGGGCACATGATTGAAGGCGCTGCGAACGTTTTTGAAATTCTGGAGTGTATCTATTGTATCTCGTTCCCTGTGGAGAAAGGTATATCAGTACTATTTCTGAGAAAGCGTAGGTCTTTCCCTGAAATAACTCGTAATGTTATATTTATCATTATTATGTAGAAACTAACATATTTAATCTATTATCAAAATCAACAGGCCGGTTGATGGAGCCTATAGTTCCGTTAAGCCTTAATCTCCGGTAATAATTTATGGAACATGACGAGGGGAAGTACTTGCATAAAGAAGATGATGACAAGACGTTTTCTATCATCCAGTAGCCTTAGTCTGGCGAAGCTGTAACAGGAAAGGCAGGGACTCGTGCGCCGTCTAATGCTGAGAGCTGTCTCAGAAAAGTGTAAAGGATACGTCATGTTCTTGAGCAATGGGTAGCGGTAGGTGATGGGGGTACAGGATCGCTGGAATGCTCATTGAGAACGTTGCAGGCGTGTCTTCGAAGTTAGCTGAGTGTCAGCTTGAGCTCTTAATTAAAAGGTGAACGGAACATATTCCAAATTGGTGCTGCATTTCCTTTCTTGAAATTGTTTACAAAATGAAGTAATACATATCCTTTGCCCTTACATGAAATGCAAAACATAATTTTTGGGTTCTTCTGTTAAGCAGTTTTTACACGAGGCCATTATTGTGTCGACAATAATTTCACGCATGCGCAGAAAGAAAAAAAGGGAGGACAACGGTATCTAGATGTATAAGTACTTATCATTGTCTGCTCTTTCTGCGCATGCCTGAACTTATTGTCGAGATAATATTGGCCTTGAGTAAATTCTGCTTTACTTTTAAAACTGTGAAACATTGAGAATTTTTTTTTTCTTTTCCCCTTGTCTCTTTGTAATGTTGCATGGAATCTATTGTAACCAAAGTTAAATGCAGGACATTTATTTATAATTCATTTTTCATTTGAAATATAAAATTTCTGACCACGAATATTTTACTTTTTGAATGCTGATTCCAAGAAAAGAAATTATTATTGAATTTGAGGCGGCTACAAGTCTATGCGATGACGATGACTGATAAACATCTTGTAAATAAATCTTAATTTTATTAAAATTAATTACTTCCACTTTCCACTGCTCTTGCGGTGTCGCATTGCAGTTTTCTCATATGTGCATTGATGCACGAGAGTTCTGTTCAAAATATCAATTCAGATTTTAAAATAAAATGTTATGTTTGTTGTTATCCAATGTCATCCATATTTTCTTTCTTTTGATTATTTGGTGACGCAAAAAGGAAGTAAACAAAATATTCCATTATATAAATGAATAAGATTATATTAATTTCATATACATTTTGAATAGTATGGGTAGCAGTGTTATTATGAGATTATCTAAATCGCAAGGGAGAAGCAGAGGTTTCGTTTACGAGTTTGATAAACTATCGCAAAGTCGATCGGCAGCGAGGATGGAAATAAGCGCCCCAAATCTTCACCTTCTAATAATAAAATCGTAACCGGTCCAGTTCCATTAATGTTCAGGTCTGCTATAAATACTCGGATAGGCGAGATTTAGCAACAACAACAGTAAATAATGTAGGGAATTATATTGTATTCAATGGACCTTACGTATGTGACGTCACATCCTCCGACACGTGACCTGCCGGGGGCAGCCATTGGTCAGCCTTAAACAGCTGACTCAGAACTGCTTTTATTTCTGAGTCACTTATAGGCCGATCGTTTTGTTTATTCCTCCACAGCTGTTTTTCTATACTCTCGAAACCAAACGGTGCATAAGGTCCATTACAATGAAAGTTCGATGTTATCACTAAGTTTCTTTGACTGGGATCCCAGTGTTACGAGTAATTTGCAGTGCGCCGTCTAGGAGCTAATGTTAAAGATACAAAAAAATCAAGCAAAAAGATTTGATGTAGCATTGAATATCAAAGTACAATTTTATAGTTCTTGAATTGCTCCAATTCCAAATACTGCTGCATTCCATAAAGTTATGTTATCCAGTATACCATGTGCAAGCAAAAACAATCTACTTTGAACATGCATTTTTAATAAAAGAAGTTTTAAATAAGAAGGAAAAAGAGATTAACCATATCCATTTTATTTTTACCATTCTTTATAGTATTTTACTCTTTATGATTTGCTTTTAACAAGAAGCCCGTTGTTTGAAACTTTTCACCACAATTGTGCATTGTCTTTATAAAGGACTTATACTGTATTAAAATGCATTAAATAGTGTTTTGAATTTTATTTCAGAACTAATTTTGAAAAAGCATTTAAGTTGATAATTATTAAAACACTAGAAAATCACCCGTCATGATATGACGGATGCAAATTGCCTTTTCATTGAGAGATTTCCCGTCAAATTTGACGTGTTTATATAGATATATATACGAGAGAAATGTTTAACATTGATTGAAAACAAATAAAATAAACATATGTTTTACGACAGGAAATATTTTTTTTATTTACATATTTCTTTATTCAAACTATATCACGCGCATGATATACCATAATTTATTACTTTCTATTAAAAAACGGAAATTAATTTGAAATATATGATTAATATAATTTAAAATTTCTCGGGGACTATTGATCATATCGAGATGAATTTCATATCAATCGATAGAAAATTTTATTTCACTATTTTAGAGCTATTAAATTTGAAATTAGAATGGCAATTACTCTTTTAAATTTAAAATTACTGAAATTTAGGTTCTCTAACAGTGAAATAATGCTGTTTAACGTCTAAACTAAGAATTCCAATGCAATTTTATTGACTTTCAAAACATAAACAATTTTTAGCAAAATTTTAGTGAAAATTTACACTTACGCCATACCTCCTCTAATAAATTCTATTGAATATATTTCCTCAATTTTTTCGCAGTATATAGCTAACATGCTTATCTGTGTTATAAACTAAAAGATTTCTAATACCTCTAGAAGTTTTGGAGATATTTCAAACTTCGCAAACAAGCTCGATTTTTTCTTTTTACTAAAAAGTCATTAAAATAAATTAATATAGGCAGAGAGCTTAGATTTTAGTTCAAAACATAGCTAGTAACAAATAAAACCTTTTGACTAAATTTCATTTGAATACTTCAAAAAAAAATTTCCAAAATGATGTTGCCGCGAAGAAAAATATCGAAAAACACAATTTCTCAGAAAATGCGTTTAAAGATTTTCCTACAGTACACACAAAAAAAAGTTCTCATTTTAGAATCTTTAAAACTAGCCATATTTATGAGTCAAACCCTCTTTTACTTGATTTTAAACGACTGTTGTGTTCTTTTAGCTTTTAATATTTTTTTCTGAATGATTTTGTGTAATAGGTTAATGAGTGACGTCTCGATATCTAAATGTAAATTTCCATGTAATTTTTAAGCATTTAGTGGATAAATTTATATTTCAAAATACTTTAGAAGAGGTAGCAGATCAAAATAAACATAATTAAATTATAAAAGTGCAATATGAGCGCCTAAAAATATTTTTTAACTAGCTGTTACCCGCGACTTCGTGCGCGAAGAATTTGAATTATTCTTTTTTTAATTCACGAATGTAAATGTTTTGTTGCATTTTGAAAGGGGAAAGGAAACGTTCTGACGGTTGATAATACTTAATTGGACTGGTGACAGGAGTGTACTGTATATGTATGCTGATATAGTTATGTAAATTGTTTATCTATCATGATATACTTTTGTATACCACGTTATTTGCACGGATGTAGAGGTTGTGTGGGTTGTACACACGTGAACAGGCCACATATAGTTGCCCATGGGAAAAATATGGTTTTTCCAAATGTACGTCTGCCACTGTTTGTCATTGGGCAGTCTCGGTATATCGAGCTTACGTATTAGTAATACTGGCACACCGACTATCATTCTAGGATAGTCGGAAGGTGCCCCTGACAATTCCAAGATCTTGAAGAGCTCTACAGAATATGATGCTCCTTGTTAATGCCCATTACCGTATCTACAGAAGAATATTCTGTAATATTCACAGTAATTTGGCTTGAATTTATTTCTATAAGAATAAAAAGACTTGTTAGAAATTACGTTAAAAAATATTTTTAAACCTTTATAGCAATCGGAGAAAACATTTCATCGCAATGGAATTAATAGCATTAAAAAGATCATTTTCTGGTCTTTAAAATGGCATAAATATAATTATTGTCTAATAAAGATTTCAGAAGTTATTGGCAAAAAACGTCTAAGCATTAGGCTTAAAAGCGGCTAATGTTCGTTACTTAATTAAATATCTTAAGAACTAATTAACTCTGAAAGTTGAAAATAACACCTTTGACCTAAAAATATGCTCTTGAATGTCGTGTGTAAATTTCAAGTCGCTACCGTTCACCGTTTAGGAGGAGTTCTTGTGACCGACCGATCGACCGACAAACCGACAGATACATGTAAATTCTGCCTTATTTTATGGATACTTATAAATATAAGCAAAATTTTCAGAAACAAAGGTAAATTAGTTCAAAGTCTAACCATTTCCCAGCAAATGAGTAGCTATAAATTTGCGTTATTTTAAAATCGTCTGCACGTAAAATTTAAAAAATTAATAAAAATTGAATGAAAAATGTCACAGAAATACAATTAGCATCATTAAAAAGGTAAAATTTTTATCTTTAAGATGGTACAAATATAATTTGTATCGAACAATTTGTTCCGAAGTTACAGCGGAAAAAAGGATTACGTGATAGTTGATTTTAAAAATAATTTATTCCACATGCTTTCGCATTCCTGAAGTATCACGTGACAGTTTATTGAAAAATAAAAATCTTCATCGCGAATCGCGAAGTCAATGGGCTTTCTTTGTTAACTATTTTTAATCTGTAGTCAAAAATAATTAATTTAACGTGATTTCACCTAGCCTATGTCCGTTCTTGGGTTTGAAGCTACAACTCTGCCAATTTTCATCCAAATCGGTTTGGTAGTTTGGTCGTGAAAGCTTAACAAACAGACAGATAGATAGACAGACAGACAGACAGACAGACACACTTTCGCCTTTATTATATTACTAGCTGTTACCCACGACTTCGTGCGCGAACAATTTTAATTATTCTTTTTTTTTAATTCACGAATGTAAATGTTTTGTTGCATTTTGAAAGGGGAAAGCAAAAGTTCTGATGGTTGATAATACTTAATTGGACGGCTGACAGGAGTGTACTGTACATGTATGCTGATATAGTTATGTAATTTGTTTATCTATTCTAATATACTTTAGTATACCACGTTATTTGCACGGATGTAGAGGTTATGTGGGCTGGACACACGTGAGCACGCCACATATAGTTGCCCATGCGAAAAATATGGTTTTTCCAAATGTACGCCTGCCACTTTCAGTGTCTGGCCCTGAGCCTGGCAAATGATATTTTTAAAGGGATTTGTTACCTTTTTGAACTGAGATGATAAATCCTTTGGTATTATCAGAAGGCATGGAATTAAAACACTCTCTTTTCTCCCTATATCAGTCATAACAGTAGCTTTCACGACGTTTGGACCTAGGTGTATAATTTGTAACCGTGTGCCTTTGCGCAGTCTCGGTATATAGAGGTTACGTATTAGTAGTACTGGCACACCGACATTCAATCTCGGCTCGTTGGAAGGTGCCCCTGACAATTCTAAGATGTTGAAGAGCTGTACAGAATATGATGTTCCTTTTTAATGCCCATTACCGTATCTCCAGATGGATATTCTGTAATATCTCACTGTGAAAATTAAATAAAACATCGAGAGAATAATTCACTAACGTCGTTGGATCACTGTGTAACCGTATTAAAAGCTGTAAATGCTACCACAACAGGAAACCGGAAGTGTACAGTCTCCATTGTTGTTTATGGTCAAAGAAAGCAATATTTTCTTATATTAACTTTAACACTGGCAAAAGCCCGCGAGCGAAACAGTAATTTAGCTTGCATTTATTTCTATAAGAATAAAAAGTTTTGTTAGAAATTACGTTACAAAAATATTTTTAAACCTTAATAACACTCAGAGAAAACATTTCATCGCAATGGAATTAATAGCATTAAAAAGATCATTTTCTGGTCTTTAAAATGGCATAACAATAATTGTGGTCTAATAAATATTTCAGAAGTTATTGGCAAAATCTTCTAAGCATTAGGCTTAAAAGCGGCTAATTTTTGTTATTTAATTATATATCTTAAGAACTATTTAACTCTGAAAGTTAAAAATAGCACCTTTGACCACCTAGAAATATGCTCTAGAATGTCGTGTGTAAATTTCATGTCGCTACCGTTCACCGTTTAGGAGGAGCTCTTGTGAGCGACAGACAGACAGATATACAGTGGCTCCCAAAAGTGTTCGTACACTTACGATTTTCAATGAAATAGGGCTCTATCCTTGAATTAAAATTAATATTTCAGAATAGGTATTTAATAATAAGATCTATAATCTATTCTTAACAAAACTACATGAAATATTTTAAAAACGTAGTAAAACTTTATTTTTAAGAAATCAATAATCAAAAAGTAACAAAAATTTTATCTCACAAAAGCCTTCGTACACTTTAAAAAAATCTCTACATATTAGTAAATATTATAATTTTTCGTTAAATTAATATTTAGTAGGATATCCTTTAGCATCCACAACAGCTTTTAAGCGTTTGGGAATAGATTTCACTAGTTTTTTTTGTAATTTCTGCATCAATGTTCATCCATTCTTCCACCATTACTGTTTTTAGTTCTCTTTTCGTTTTAATGTCGTGTTTTTGTACTCTAACCTCCAGTTCTCTCCAAATATGTTCTATTGGGTTTAAATCTGGCGACTGAGGTGGTGTTTTCAAATTTTGTGGACAATTATAGAGACACCAGAGGCGAACGTTGAGAGCCGTGTGCATAAGATCGTTATCTTGTTAAAAAAAATTGTTTCCAATACAATAATTTTGGGCTGATTGTCTTTTAAAATATTTAAATAAAGAGCATGATTCATTATACCATCAAAAAATACCAAATTACCTAGTTCTGATGCTGACATGCACCCCCACACAAGGACACCTCTACCGCCATACGTAACTGTTCCAACTAAGTTCTTGGGATTAAGCTCCTCATTTTTTCTTCTCCATACCATCGGAACCAAAAATGTTAAATTTGCTTTTATCTGCAAATAAGACATTGTTCCAATACGTTTCGGGTTTATTTAACACTAGCTGGTACCCGCGACTTCGTGCGCGAAGAATTTGAACTATTCTTTTTTTTTAATTCACGAATGTAAATGTTTTGTTGCATTTTGAAAGGGGAAAGTAAAAGTTCTGACTTTGATAATACTTAATTGGACGGCTGACAGGAGTGTACTGTATATGCTGATATAGTTATGTAAATTGTTTATCTATTCTAATATGCTTTTGTATACCACGTTATTTGCACGGATGTAGAGGTTGTGTGGGCTGGACACACGTGAAAAAGCCACATATAGTTGCCCATGCGAAAAATATGGTTTGTACGCCTGCCACTTTCAGTATCTGGCCCTGAGGCCGGCAAATGATATTTTTAAAAGGATTTGTTGCCTTCTGAACTGCGATGATAAATCCTTCGGTATTATCGGAAGGCGTGGAATTAAAATACTCTATCTTCTCCCTATATCAGTCATAACAGTAGCTTTCATGACGTTTGGATCTAGGTGTGTAATTTGTGACCGTGTGCTATTGCGCAGCCTCGGTATCTAGAGGTTACGTATTAGTAGTACTGGCACACCAGCATTCAATCTCGG
>BGPR01011763.1:22972-47279 GCA_013235015.1 Araneus ventricosus | reverse complement strand
TGCAACGAATGAACGAATATTATAATTATTAAAATAACGAAGTTAATGATTTTCATTTTTCTATAACGGCAGCTGGGACTTAAGCCTAGCACTGCTATAGATATGAAATGATTTTTTTCGAATTTAAACTTTTCGTTTGGAATCCAGGCTGCGACGTCAGAGAAAATCAGCAAAAATCCATCATCCACTGCCAAAACCATCTGTCCAGGATGAGTCCCTGCCTTTTACGTCACTGATGGTCAAATCTGCTACAAGAACTTTCACCAGCAGAAGGCGCGGGTTCTTGGGGATCTCGCAACTCTTAAAAAGAGATTAAGTCCACTCTTTAAATCCCGGGGAGGAAAGTTGTTTTAATCTCGTCTGAGAGGAGGGGAGTCTGTTTTAAATCCCCGAGAGCGTCAGATGGTGAAACTTAAAAGTTCATCAGCCCTCGCCCAAACATTGCAGGCTGCTGCGTTTGCTGACATTTTGCTGGGCTCGCTCCCTATAAAAGCCGGGGGGACGCCATCCGGATGAAAGACATCGCTGAACTCCATCGGAATCCGACGCCCGTCCTCTCAAGATGATGAAAGTAAGTGAAATTCTCGGAATGATTTTGAACTACAGCGGAATCTCCCTATAACGAAATCGCTTGGTTCCAGTTGAAAGATTCGCTTTTGAGAAAATTTCGTTATACGGAGATTAGAGATTTTTGCAGTTATTTAAGTAAATGTTCCAAACTTTTCAATAGGTGCGATAAGTTCAAAAATACTTAATTACGACTTTCAATTAAAAAAGAAGTAATATTTATTATAAATTTGTTAAAATTATACTAATTTTTATTGTATAAATAAAATGCTCAAAAGTGAAGACAATTCACCAATTTAGAGAATAATATGTACTAGTATGTATTTACGTTTATTTTACTTGAAAAATTCCCGTTATTTTAAATTGCTTTGCATTTCGTGATGTTAAATTTTCAGAAAATTTTTCACATTTTAAGAGTGAGTGGTTCCAGAAACAGGCACGTGTGAGCGAATTGGTTGCACAGTAACTATCAACTTTCTTCAAAAATGACAAAAATCGAAAAGATAAACCTCTGAAAAAATTCGTTATAGGGAGACAACCACTTCGTTATATGGAGAATATTTTGAATGTTATTTAACATTCCGATTAAAAATTTCGTTATAGGGAGAAATTCGTTGTAGAGAGACTTCGTTGTAAGGAGACTCTACTGTAGTTCTTTCCGCCAAATATTACAGGAAAAATTTAAATACTACATTTTTCCAAGATTGGCTATTGCGTTTTCTGATCTGAGCAAAAGATTGTAATTGGTTCAATTTTGCTCAATAATCACGCTTTTATTGTTGATTATTATGCAGGGTTAGATTGATACTTAAAGAATAATAATAAAAGTGGTGCAAAATTAGATTAAGTTGTAAGAAATTTAGTAAATGTGCGTAAATTCTTAAATAAACCCTATGAAATTTAATGAAACAGTTGCTTGAGATATTTCCATATTTCTATTTGATCGGTTCTCCCCCAGTTGTAATTGTCTTCGATTTAATCCGAACGCCATTGGTAATTTATTCTTAACATCTTTTCATAATAAAAGTAGGATTATTTACCTAAAAAGTAGGGTGATTTGACTAAGAGCCATTGCGTTTAAAATCTTAGGAACATGGGTGATTTTTCATCGATTTCATTTTTCTCAACTGTAGAAGGAATGAAAGCTAATACGGACACTTATTTTGTTTAATTTTTAAAACATCTCGCCCAACAATCGTGGAGATGCACACTTCATTCTTCATTGCTGTTCCAAATTTATTTAAGCTATGTGAGTTTAGTTTCAACTATCTAATTACCAACACATATGAATTATGCGCACCAACCTTCTTTTATGAAGAAAACGTCAGTAATGCCTAAATTTTTCGATAAAGCTTCTATCCAATCCAACAAACTTCAGTTTTTTTGCTGTTATTGTTGACAAAGACTTAAGAAATTTTTCTTAGCTTAACATCTGGTTTTGAAGTTACAAGAGGACTACTTTGGGACTGACCTCGCGGTTTTAAATTAAGGTCAGAGGAAGAGAACTATACCCGAGCCGGCAACCTTCTGTCCAGCCTTCGTCACCACGCAACTGGGAGGACATTCGACCCATAGGATCAAACTTGCACCAGGAGCAGGGCCGGATTATTAAATATACAAAGTAGGCAACTGCCTATGGGCCCCTTAAAGTTGCGGGGCTCCAAGACTTAGAAACATTTAAATTTTTTTGCAGTACTTACAGAATAATTTAATTTTGTGTTTTCATTTAATTTCCAAGTCTGTGCACTCGAATTCAAATAAAAATCAAATTAATTTTGGAACATTACTATAACAATATTCCTAATTAATTTTGTTCTAAAAATTAATATATATATATATATATATATATATATATATATTGCTTTATAATTTTAAAAATGTCCTATCCCGCAATTAAATAATACTTAGATTGTGTCAAAAAAGTTTTACCATCTTTATTTTTTACTATTTTGTATAAAATTACTTCTAAATTTTAATTTTGTATTTTTTAAAAAATCTATATTTTTAAATAAGCTCTCTTGAAAGCGACCCGAAATTAAATTGGCTATTAATTTAATTTAAATTAGTTAATTAATAGCCATTAAATTATTAATTAAATTAAATTAAATGGACAAATTTCAGCTCTTCAAAATGTGCTACTTAAAACTGCTTATATAGAGATTAAATTAAAATTAATATTTTATTTAATTAATAATTAAAATTATTAATATAATTATAATAACTGGTTTGGAAGTTGGGAAGGGGAAAAGGGGCCCCGAGACTTGTATTGCATGAGGGCCCCTAGAGGGGCCGGCCCTGACCAGGCGTGCACATTTGGCGGCAATTCAGTGGAATCTGCGAATATTGGACACTTAAAATAAGCTTTTGAGCAGATAAATGTTAAAAAAGAATGCAAGAGCCGGAATGAATATTAAGTTTCCCACAAAGTGCTTGCACGAGTTCCCAACTTAGACATAGCTCTGCATTTTAACAATTAGTTCGTCGAATTCGTAAAAAAAATTAGGTATAAGCTCTCCCTAACCGGTGCGAACCGGTTGAATGCTATCATTGAAATCTTCAGCTTCCTGTCAGCGTCAAGGGAAGCCTTTTCAAATGAAACTGAAAATTTATTTAATTTTTAAAAATTAATTAAAAGTTCCTTCTCTTGGGCCTTTGACGTTACAGCTTTCCACAGTAAAGGTATATCTTATAAATTTCCTAAAGCTGTATGCCTTTCATAGATTACTTGTCTCTGCCTATTTCGATATAAAGCTTCCCATTTTGCAGTTATTCTTTTAAGTGTATTCATAGTGAGCAACTAAACACATTTTTATAACCTTTGCGCGACTGAGGAACAACTATGAGCTTCTATAACTTTTTCGACATAGGGTATGAATGGTTTTTCACAGAATCACTTTTATTTCACTATTAATTAAACACCAATTCCACATTTTCTTAATTTTGAAACGACTAAAATAATATTGTAAATATAGAGTAAAATTTTTCTGTATCAATTTCAATACATTTTCTTTTGTGGTTTTTAAAAAATGGTTTAATAAACAGCTTAGTACAGACATCTAGTAAAGAAAAAGCTACTTCGTGGCTACTTTACTGTTCATACTTTTGATTCTAATTTGAAACATTCGCAATATAATTTTTTATGAATATAATTTTTTATTATAGGACTTCTTACAATTTTTCTGTTCATTCTTTCCACATAAGCAGACGAATTATGCTCCACTGAAATCAGAGACTTTTATCGGATTATACTTGATCCTCATTATTTCGTACGAGAAAATAAAAAAATATTCTTTACAAGCTTTGGATTAATTTTCAGCAACCTTGGAAAAAGAAGGTTTTAAGGATATAACAGTTAAAGCAGGGGGAAAATCGGGCCATTGGTTCTTAAGATACAAGGAAGAAACCAAATCTTCCTTCCTGTAGCAGCTCTATTCTCACAGTAGAATTACAATGACATTTGAAATTAGTTTAATAAACTATAAATTATCTTAAAGAAGGAAGCTAATTTCCAATACTGCTACCTTAGTTAAGGGGACACACGACTGTAGGACCTCGAAAATTTTCGATTTTATGAAAAAGATTTATATTATTTGCCTGTCCTTTCTGAATATTTTAAAACAGCCCACGTTAAAAAATTCTTATAATTATGAAAGTTATGAAGGAAAATGTATCAGCTCTTGAATGTGAACGTTGAATATGGCCATATCTTTAAAGTGTTATACCTCAAAATGTGTTTTTTTTATATTGCGCGCACGATATATCAAGAACTATTCAATATTTTTACATAAAATGTTTACCGAATAAGTATTTTGCTGTGTTCTACAAATTGAACCACATTTTTGTACATATTTATCTAAAGAAGTGTTTGGGGGAGGAGGTAGAAAAGTTGAAATTTTAACTATTTTTAACATTTTTATTTTAAATTGGTATATAAAATAAAATTTAAATGTAAATGTTAATAAATTGAGGTTCAGTTTCTTAAACAGACTGTTAGATACCCAAAATATTGTGTTTAGACCAATATTTTATCCGTAATTATGCGCGCAAGATGACTATCTAATTTTTTCTCCAAAAGTTATTTCCATATTTATTACTCTCTCAAATAAATACATATCAATATTAAGATTTGAAAATGTGTGCACAATAACAGAAAGAACAGATATTTTTCTAGGGGGAAAAGTGAGTTTTCGAAATGTTTTGTTTCAGAGATATAAAGTATCGAATTTGACAGTTTTCCCCCATTCTTCGGAGGTTTAAAGGGCGTATGCCCCCTTAATGGAATTTATTCTTTAGGGCGCAAATGTTTTTGTAATTTTGTCTGTTAGGTTATTTAACCGAAAATTTACTACAATAATTTCGGCAAAAGATTAGATTTCATGCATTTCTCGATTGAATTGTACTTTTGTCGATATTAAGATTTTATTCTTAGAGAGATATGGATTTAAAGACTTTTCTGTGTAAAATGCAGACACATAAAATAAGTAAATAAAGAGAGCAGTAGGTTTATTGTTTTAGTTACAAAATGGGCGTGGTGAATTTCGAAATACAGACGGGATACAGGATTTTTCTAAGCTCTTTAAATTCTTTGTCTAAGCGTAAAAATTCAGAAAAATAGTTTTTAAAAATCTAATTTGGAAGTCTATTGAAGATAAATACAGAAATTTATAAAATACACAGTTTTTACTATATATTCCACAATCCGAATAATTTGGTAGGAAATGAGGAGTAGATAGATGACTTACATAATCAAATCAACATCCATTACCTCTGGAATGGAAACTTGTAGTCATGGTGACTTCACCCTCCGCTACAAGTGAAATTCCGCTGCTGCAAGGATAGACAAATCTCTTACTACTTACTACTTCTTAAGATTTCAAAGCATCTGATGAAATGGAGACGGCAGACCGTACACGAACGGCGCCTGGTCAAGAGACCTTGTTGAACAGGCGCCGTTGGTGTTGGGGCGCCCGTCTCCATTTCAGCAGGTGCTTTTTGAAATCCTATGATTTAAAATGATTCTACGAAAGAGTGAAATTTAATCACAAAAATATATTTAGCTCTGCATGGTGATTAGCAATTTCTTTTTAACAAATTGATTAGAAACAATAAAGAAGTCAAAGTCCCGTTTGACCGGTTGACAATGGGACTTTTCTGAATTTATCAATCAGGAAAGTATCTTTTCCCTCATGCTGTAATTTTCTAACTATAAAGTTTATGTGTGTTCATAATTTTTTAGATAAAAAGTTATATAAAATAATATTAGATATATATATATATATAAACTTATATCACGAATATATATTTTTTTTCTCAAATCCACTATGAGCTGGTTCCTTTGATATGAAATCAGAATTTATTTAAAAATCAATCGATTCTGAAAATATTAAAATGGTGCATTGTGAACGAGCATACACAAGTGTGCAAAATCTCAAAAATCTAGAATATTCTAGCAAACTCAAAAAACCGCTTGCAAAATCTCATCTTTTCTAGCATGAAGCAAGTGAAGTTAAATAATTGTGTAATAACATTTTAATCACGACCTAAATCACAATGAAGTTGAGAAGCTCTGTTTTCGTCTCGTCCATTTGGATAGTTGAAACTATTTTACCTTGAATATTTCCTACTTTTTTGCCTTTAATTTATAATTCATTATTATGAATATTATTTTTCTCAAAATTCACTACAAGATACTGCCTGTATTCTGGAATCAAAATTTTATTAAACCAATCGATTAACTGATAATTAAATTGTGAAAATGATAAAATAGTGTACTTCAGCGAGAACACAGTACATCAAGAAGTTAAAGAACTGTAGTACATCTGGAAGCAGGGCTGTCTTATCCAATTGGCTGATTGGGTTGCAAACCAGGGCCGTCGTTGATCCATATGCACCTAAAAATGTACTGCATTGATTCTATTTCAATTTTGAACCAAAAAATTATTTAGTTAAAGTGGCCCAGTAAAGTAGCCCAGGGCCGTCGTTGATCCATATGCACCTAAAAATGTACTGCATTGATTCTATTTCAATTTTGAACCAAAAAATTATTTAGTTAAAGTGGCCCAGTAATGTAGCCCTGGGGCGTCATTGATCCATGTGCAATTGAAAATGTACTACATTGATTCTATTTCAATTTTGAACCAAAAATTTATTTTAATATATATATATATATACTAGCTGTTACCTGCGACTTTGTGCGCGAAGAATTTGAATTATTAAATTTTTCTAATTCACGAATGTTAATGTTTCGTTACATGTTGAAAGGGGAAATGAAAAGTTTTGACAGATGATAATACATAATTGAACGACTAGGCGGAGTGTCAGCTGTTATAGTTAGGTAATTTGTTTATCTATGCTAACACACTTTTGTACACTACGTGTTTTGTTTTTCGTTTTCTGCACGGATGTAGAGGTTTTGTGGCTGGATACGCGTGAACACGCCATATATAGTTGCCCATGGGAAAAATACTGTTTTTCCAAATGTTCGCCTGTCCCTTTGAGTGCCTGTCAAATGCTAATTTTAAAGGCAATTGTTACCTTTTAAACTTGGATGGTAAATCCTTCGGTATTATCAGAATGCTTGGAATAAAAATACTCTCCCCTCTCCCTATGCCAGTCATAACAGAAGTTCTCACAACCTTTGTACCTAGGTGTGTAATTTGTAACTGTGAGCCAATGCGAAGTCTCGGTACATCGAGATTACGTATGAATACTGCACATTGACTTTAAATCTCAGCTTGTTGGAAGGTACCCCTGACAAATCAGAGGAGTTGAAGAACTCTATAGGATATGATGTTACTTGTTATTGCCCATTAGCGTATCTACAGATAGATATTCTGTAACACCTCCCTTCATATACGACATATTTTTTTTTTCATTTATCTGACTTAAACTTTCATTATTCAGTACCAAAATTACCAATTCAAAAACCATTCTCTATTCCTCATATATTTTCTGTTATTGTAAATTACATCATTGTACTCAATGGTATCATTAGGTGCCTACAATCTGTGGAATATATCATCCACCATGCTATATGTCATCCGCTTCCACCATTCAACAGAATACATAAAACAAAATATATCTTCGTATATTTCATTTTAATTATAATTCACATTTGTTTCTAAATTTGAATCTAAAAACTCTTGCAACTATATCATATCTATCAATACATTTCTGTCCCGGCGTCAATTTATCGACAATTTCTTGAATAAAATCTGATAAGAAAAATATACAACTATAAATAACTAAAATTAAATAGACTGCAAACTTCAAAAAATGAAAATCAAGCGTCGAGTTGAGTAATTTCAGTTATTATTCCATAAATTAATTATTTACTTATTTTCTCAGAAAGATCACATAATCGCGGTTTTCTTAATGTTCACGTGATGTTTGACTATAAAAATAAGTTATACCACATGCTTACGTTTTTTTAAGTATCACATGACAGTTGATTTTAAAAATAAGTTATTCCAAATGTTTAAGAATCCCTTAAGGATCACGTAATAGTTGATTGTAAAATAAAGTAGTAATCTTCATCGCGTATCGCTGAGTCAATAGTCCTTTCTTTGTTAATTATTTAATTGTTGTCAGTAGTCAAAAATATTGAATTTATGATAAAATCACATATCCTATGTCCGTTCCTGCAAATTTCTTATCAAGACTATTCACCGTTTAGGAGGAGTTCTTGCGATAGATAGACCATTAATACATCTTTTTCTCCCTTCTCTTTGTCCTCTTCCTACGATAGTAACTGGACTAAGTGACATTGAAGGCTTAGCACACACTCATTAGGATCATGTAAAAATTGGTGAAAATTAAACGAAACATCGAGAGAATAATTCACTAACTTCATTGGATCACTGTGTAACCGCTTTAAAAGGTGTAAATGCCACAACCTGAAACCGGAAGTGAAAAGTCTACTTTGTTGTTTATGCGAAAAGAAAACAATATTTTCTTATATTAACTTTAACAATAGCAAAAGCATGCGCGCGAAACAGTAAATTGGCTTAAATTTATTTCTATAAGAATAAAAAGTATTGTTAGAAATTGCGTTAAAATATTTTTTTAAACTTTGATAACTATCAGAGAAAACAGTGGAATGATTATCATTAAAAAGATAATTTTCAGCTCTTTAAAATGGCATAAAAATAATTTTTGTCTAATAAATATTTCAGAAGTTATTGGAGAAAAACGTCTACGCATTAGGCTTAACAGCGGCTAATTTTTATTTATTTAAATATCTTAAGAACTAATTAGCTCTGAAAGTTGAAAATAGAACCGTTGACCTAGAAATATGCTCTAGAATGTCGTGTGTAAATTTCATGTCGCTACCGTTCACCGTTTAGGAGGAGTTCTTGTGACCGACAGACAGACAGATACATGTATTTTCTGTTTTATATTATACTAGCTGATATGCCCGGCGTTGCTCGGGATAAAAATATTTTCAAGAATCTCGTAGTCCTTCGTACTCCATTTTCCACTCCCCATCATTGCTACGTCAACAGCAGAAACTCTTTTGTATTTTTTGCCATTATCCGGAGTACAATTCTCTTGTCTTTAGTGTTTTTGTCACTGACCGGAAAAAAATGCATAGTGTTCTTTCTTTTTCTCCTTAGGACCCCTCTCCCTCCTGTAGGAAGTGGGCTCAACAATCTTGAGAGATTTTACACACTCATTATGATCATTAAAAATTCGTAAAATTAAATGGAGCATAGCGGAAAGAGAGTAATTGACATCATTGTGTTGTGGTGCAAACATATTGAAATAGGTATATGCTATGAAATAAAAGATAAATAAAATTTCTGCCTTTCTGTTAACATTCAAACAATATTTTTATCATAACTTTCACTATGGTGAAAATACCGGAATGAAGGATTTGATAAAACGATCAATGGTTTGAATTTAATTACAATAACAGAAAGCATTGCTACAAATTGCGTATGAAATAAATTTGAAATGTTTATTAAATTAAGGGAAAAAAGCTCGTGACATTTAAATTGAAATCATTAAAAGGATAATTTTCTGCTCTTTGGGATGGTATGTAAATAATCTACGTGCAATATATTTTTCTGAAATTATTGGCGAAAAACTGAGATAAAACGCCGATAATTGGCTTAATTTTCGTTATTTAATTAAATATCTCAGAAAGTAATTTTTGGAAAGTTTGAAAAAGCAGAATTAATCTAGGAGCGGACCCCAGAATGGTGTGTGCAAATTTCATATCAAGACTATTCACCGTTTAGGAGGAGTTCTTGCGACAGATAGACCCATTAATACATCTTTTTCACCTTCGCTTTTTCCTCTTCCTACAATAGAAACCGGAAGTGTAAAGTCTCCTTTGTTGTCTATACTCAAAGAAAACAATATTTTCGTATATTAACTAATACTGGCAAAAGCCCGCGAGCGAAACAGTAAATGGGCTTAAATTTATTTCTATAAGAATAAAATTATTTTTAGAAATTGCGTTAAATATATTTTTCTAAACCTTAATAACAATCAGATAAAACACTTTATCGCAATGGAATTATTATCATAAAAAGATAATTTCTACTCTTTAAAATGACTTAAAAATAATTGTTGTCTAATGATATTTCAGAAGTTATTGGCAAAAAAACATCTAAACGTGGAAGCAACAGCGGCTAATTTTCGTTATTGTTCAAATATCTTAGAACTAATTAACTCTGAAGCGAAAATAGCACCATTGACCTAAAATGTTCTCTAGAATGTAGTGTGCAAATTTCATGTCGCTACGGTACACCGTTTAGGAGGAGTTCTTGTGACCGACAGACGGACGGATACATGTATTTTCTGCTTTATATTATACAGGGTGTCCAACAAAGGACTCCCTCATTTTAAAATTAAATAACTCGGCAACGGAGATCGATATAAGAACGAGCGTGACCCTCCGCTTACACTGCCACGTCAACATCCGTCCTTCTGGTACGTAAAATATTTTTTCTTACTTTTCTCTAATGTTATCACATCGTAATTCTGTTGTAATTATTCAAAACTCCTCTCTCTGTTTTTTTCTGGTTGGTTTGGCATTAGGGATGAAAATCAGTGTTTTAGGCCTTGCGGCATAACTGATTGCAAGAAAATGTCAAACTTTTATATTTAGCAATTCACAATAATTTCATCCCCTGAAGAAACGTTATTGTGCTTTTATTGCGTTTTTTTCATTTCACATTTTATACTCTTTCATTTTTCGATTTATACTCTATATATATATATATATATATATTTATATTTAAATATATTGAAAGTACTGATATGATTCGGACTTGTCACTAGACAGCTATCTATTTTCTAATGATACATAAACATGTATTATATCAGTTCAAAAAATCTTTATGCAGAGGGAATCAGTGAGAAAATCTTAAATAATGCGTGTATTAGAAGTTGCCTGTATTACGGAAGCTGACTTGCAAAATCCTATTTTGAAAAGGCGTTAATTTGCGTTTATTAAATTGTTTCCCGAAGAAACTTAAGCGATGAATTTTGGGAAGGAATCACCACTCAATTCACTGATGCAGCTGGAGTAAGACTGAGATCGACTAAAACGACTTTGGAGTTTCGTCTGCAGTACGAGCTGGAAAGCAAGTTATCTCAGCGCTATTGAAAGTGCCGTTGCTGTTATTGCTAGCGAATTATTGTCTGTTTGTGTTGCTAATCTGTATAAGAGGTATTGTTCCTGTTACCTGTGCTACGTGTTTTTCCTGCATATTTTTGAATAAACCTTCATTCTCCATTATCCTGCGTGTTGGACTGTTTCCACCATACACCCACAGAACGAATTTTGTTACAGTATTTTACCGAATTTTCCGGAATCCGAACAGAAGTCAGTCCCAATTTGTTCGGATTCGCGAAGTTCTACTGTATAAGCGTAAGAATGTCTGCATGCGGCCATTTCTGTAATAATGCCCGGTGCTTTTCCTTTTCCAGCTCGCTGTGTTCGTTGTCCTCCTGGTGTGCGTGGGGTGTGCCGTCGGTAACGCCGAAGGGACGGTGCAGGCGTGCGGTAGGAACCTCTCGCAACTGCTCAGTTTCGTCTGCAATGGAATTTACGGAGAACCCAGCGGGGCGAAGAGAAGTGCCAGTAAGTAGATATTTCTTCTCAACGACTTCGGTTTGTAATTCTTTTATTTATTTTTCACTTCCTTGCATGGACGAGTTTCCTGTTTTCTTTATTTGTAGTAATGCAGAACTCTCTCTATACCGACCGATTTCCTGTGTAATGCTTCATCAATGGGATTCTTCAAAATGTCAGCACTATGCTTGAAGATGTTAATGAATGTTTAAAGTATAGTTTCTTAATGTTATGGCTTAAGGATACTTTGAAAATAATAAATTTAATGTTTCTATTGTTGTAGCTTTCAATGTTTACTTAAACAAGTAATATAAAAAAAAATTTAAGTCAATTCCTACTTAGATGATTCGAGATATAATGAAAAATGTAATATAATATGGCTGAAATATGGAAGTGCTCCGATGATCCCATGGACCATCCATATACCCGAGAACCAAGTCTGTAAGGTTAATAGTTTTCGAGATATAAAGAAAAACGTACTGCGCATGCGTCATGCAAAATATGAAATGACAGACAGACACACACACAAGAAAGCGAATTAATATTGCATCGTCATCTAGTTGTGAACTATGTTTAAAGTTTCAAGTCTCCAGCTCATCGGGAAGTTAGTTTAAAATCGATTGCAAAATTTCAACAAGATATATAAATAAATAAATAAATATAGGGAGAGTGTGAACTAATAGTAGGAATTGAAAAAAGAGCCTCATTTTATGGAGAGGCAGCCACTATTGTTCGTTATTGCACTTTTTGGCGACTTCTAAGTCTTTTTTGGCTGTTAAACTTTTAACCAAACGATTTACATAATCACTAGCGATTAAACTTTAATATAGTATCCGAATGGATTTGGCAATTGCTTGAATCGGAAAGTTACCGGAAAACGAAAGAGTAGAGACGGAAGTTCTGTGAACCCAAAATAAATAAAACAGAAAACTCGTCCGAACGAAATGTACAAAGAGAAAATACTGTTTAGTTTCGTTTAATTATATTAACGTACGGAATTTGCTACCAAAGTTCCTCAGTTTTCTCCTCTGTTAAACGAGCTGTATAAAGCTTGGCATTGTCGTGATGGAATACAATTCCTCGAGCCAATAGGCCTGGACGTTTCCTTCGAATCGCATCCCGAAGTTTCGATACAATGTTACAGTAGACCGCTTGACGATAAAAACAATTCTCACTGTAAACAGAAAGCATTTCCTTGTGAATGTCTTTTGCCGAAAGTCCTTTCGCGCACAAGAAACGCACAACCCTTCGCTGCTCTTCTAGCCTACACTCCACGGGCACAATCGCCATTTTCAAATTCAGCTGCGCATGCGTACAACTGTTATCTCATAAAGTAGTTGAATTCTGCTGCCACTCACCGACATAATGGGGAACTTCAACATTTTTTACTTTCTCGTATACGAAGTATACAAAGAGAAAGTATTGTAATCATCAAAAACTTCGAACTCGAGATTTTGACGAATCTCCACGTTTTAGACCTCCCTGATTCCGAAAAACACAATTTTGGAATCATGTCTGTCTCTCTGTGAACCCGATAACTCGAAAACTATTAGAGCTACGGGGATGAAATTTATTGGTATGTGGTCTTTAAACATAATTTGTAGGTTTCTATCAACTTTTGGACAAAATCCGTCCGCGGAAAGTCTGTCTGTCTGGCTGCCCGCGGTCATGTGAACACCATAACTCAAAAACTTGAAAAGCCAGATGGATAAAATTTTATACACAGGTTTATCGTCATGAATGTAGGCCCGTATAAAATTTTGGTCCAAATCCGTTAAAGGGTTGACTGTCTGTCGGTCCGTATAATTTACTTTTGAAGAGAATCCGTTATCTCCACGCGCATGCATACTAGAAGAACGGAGAGGAATTTCATTACGGAGTAGCGAATTACGTCAGTTTGTCCTTGAGCCGGTAAGAGAGGAAAATCGTTGCGCATCTCTTTGAATTTCATTCTTTGCCTAGATATTTTTCAATCACTATAATGAAAAACCTTCTGATAGTCATTGGATTCCTGGTAACAATAGGTTCGAATTTTTTTAGCCACGCGGGGAAGGGGAAACGGCACCTTTTTGGGGAAATATACGAGAAAGTTTAGGGGAGAACACTCCAGCTGGTTTTTTTAATATTTGCAATCAAAGTTCGCCTGTCAGATGACGCGGAAAAAAACGATCCATTTTGGCGCGAAGCGGGTCTGACGTCACACGTGCCCAAACAGAGGAGAGCCTTAGAGTATAAGATACTGTTATCTTTACTCTATGGGGAGAGCTCCTGTTCGCTCGCTATAGAGATTTTGCTTTTTTTCTATATTTTCCGACTACAGCATCAGATAAAATAATGTCCGAAAGTTACAAGTATTGTATTGTTCCTAAATGTGTTAATACAACTATAACGGCACCCGATGAGTAATTTATCTGTATTATATCTACTAAAATTGTATATCACGAAGTACAGTGAAAAACAGCCTTGAATTCGATATCCGTTTTGTTTTGATTATAAGTGTAAGGTGAGATTTTAATTATCAATTTTGAAGCAAATAATTAAATTTAAGGTATCCGACTGTGTTCGGAGACATTTTTTTGAAAAATAACTTATATATATTTTTTAATGTTATTTTTCCACTTAATATGTTTTAAAATTATGAAAATATTGTAAAATTAGGCTTTCAAAATAATATTTTTTTAAAAATACTGAGAAATTTGAAGAAAAATGACTAACATATTTGCCTTATGCTAACAACCATAGACAAAATCATATTCCAAATATACATAAATCCTTGTAGGAGTACATTTTTAAGACAGTTATCTGTGTTACTCTCAAAAATATTTCTTGTACTTCAAAATAGTTTTGAGATATAGCTGAACATAGTTACTAACTGGTAATTTTTCATAAAAAAAAATGCTTTTCGTTTATATTTAAGCACCTAAAAATAATACTTGATTCTAAAATTGACCTTAGTTTTTACAGGAAAACATCAAGCATATTACAGAAAACAATCTCAGAAAATTTCATATCAATACTTGAATAACTTTTTGAGAAATCATTGTTACGGTCGACAGTTTTCCTCAAAAATATCATTTCTCAGAAAACACATTTAGAGTTTTCATGCAACATAAAATAATGCTTACAGTTCGGTAATAAAACAGCTGTAACTCCATTTGTAATTCACGTAGAGTAAAAAGTGAGACAGTTTTAGAAAGCTGATTAAACAGGCTACAAAATTAAGTCATAAACATTTTTTTTTTGATAATTTCATCAAAAACGACGATTTTGAACCAGTCGGATACCTTAATTAGTTTTTTACCTTCCATTTGATTACATGGAATTTATATTTTAACCCTTTGAGGGGCGGTGGCACAGAGGCTGTCCCAACTTCTTTAAGATAAAGAAAAACTTGCTCTTGTTATTTTACTGCTTATATTATTTCCATGGATATTCAAATGTTTCTTATATTTAAAAAAAATTACAGTACCATTCAAAATTAATTATAATGTCTTAAATATAAGTGATTCATGACTTTTTTGATGATCAAAATCGTTTTCATTTGTAGTGCAAGAAAATAATTCACAGAATTTGTTATGCACAATAAATCATTTAGATTCAATGAGTACATTCAAATCAAAATCAATCTGCAAAAACTCAATTTATTTATCAATTATTATAATTGATAAACGGTAGATAAATTTATCTCGCCGCACATCTAGGGTTTGTCGATTTGTACATAGTAGCCCATATATTAGATTCGATTAGCCCATAAATTCGTAGATTAGTCGCATTAGGTCGTGCTTGAATATTATTATAAATTTATATAGGTTTCCATATTTAAGTTATTTTTATCGGATTTTTTATATTAATTAATATCTTAAAATTAATACTTGTACAAAGGAAATAATTTATATTTTTCATAGCAGAGTAAAATAAAACTATATAAAATAAAATTAATTTTTCAAAGGCACATGCGTATTAAAAAAAATGCCGTACCTGAATTTATTTTGAGCGGAGCTTCTGAAATAAGTATATTCCTGGTCTTTTTTTGCTCTGTTTTAATCTGGTGGTGTTTTTCTGCAGGCATACAAGATTTCACAGATCATGCAAAATCAGGTTCTTAGCTTCTCATTCTTTCTTGTGCGACAGAAATCACAGCGTCTCCTCGAAATGTGCGAAGGCCCCTCTTCAATTTATCGCTAGCTTTGAAAATCTACCCGTTTTTCCTAAAGCGAAGTCTATTGTGTATATTTAGTCAATATACTCGAATATAGCTTCGTTCCAGTTATTGAATGCATTCAAGGGAAGGTCCGAGCCGCCTTTTGAGTCCAGTTTCTTTGTCGGAACTGAATAATTACAAACACATGTACTGACAACAAATTTCCGTTGCTTCCCTTGTAATAAACTAAGGAGGAGGGAAGGGTTTTACTGAAAGAAAGTGCGTAACATACTTTGTTTCGAGGCTTTCAAAGGGATCTATAAAAATACTACAGAAGAGCTTGTCAGTGTCTTGAGCGCAAATTGGAGGAAAATTTTTCTATTACATTCACAGAGATACACAATCTTTCAAGGCGTTTGAAAAAAATGAGCTAAGAAATCAATCTTATGCCCCGGATATAACCGAGAACTTACAAACGAGGAAGAGACGGACGCATGTGACGTCAAAATCTAGTCAGCCAATGAGAGTACGTTTCGGATTGCATCATCCCTTCTGCGATTTTAGTGCATTTTTCGCTCTCGATATTTAAATAAATAAATTTTTGTCCAAAATTCCACTTGCAAATGTGAAATTAAAATGCTTTTTTCAATTCCTACTATTAGTTCACACTCTCCCTATATTTATTTATTTATTTATATATCTTGTTCAAATTTTGCAATCGATTTTAAACTAACTTCCCGATGAGCCGGAGACTTGAAACTTTAAACATAGCTCAGAACCAGATGACAATGCAATATTAATTCGCTTTCTTGTGTGTCATTTCATATTTTGCATGACGCATGCGCAGTGCGTTTTCCATTATATCTCGAAAACTATTAACATTACAGACTTGGTTCTTGGGTATATGGATATTATGGGATAATCAAAGCACCCCATAACACCCTATCTTTGCGCATGCGATATATTTTTCATTATATCTCAAAAACTATTAACATTACAGACTTGGTTCTTGGATATAAGTTGGCCTATGGGATCATCAAGCACCCTCATATTTTAGCCATATATTAGCGTATGCGCAGTGCGTTTTCATTATATCCAAAACTATTACATACAGACTTGGTTCTTGGGTATGCGGATGTGCCCAGGGATCATCGAAGCACCCCATATTTTATATCTTTGCATGCCGGTACGTTCTTCATTATATCTCTAAAACTATTAACATTACAGACTTGGTTCTTGGGTATACGGATGGCCCATGGAATCGTCGAAGCACCTCCATATTTCAGCCATATTATATTACATTTTTCATTATATCTCGAATCACCTAAGTAGGAATTGACTTAAAATTTTTTTTATATTAGTTGTTCTATAAATACGAATTGCTTTCACGCTTTTTTAAAAAATGCTGAAGTTTCCCATTGGAAACAATTTACATATCAACAATCTCTCATATCAGCTTGTAACCTGCTTACTGAGTCACCTTCGTAATTCGCTTTGTATCTGTTTCAGATGGACTCATGTTCGATCACAACATCGTCAAACCTGAGGAATACATCCTGGGCCGACAATTGAGGGTGCAGCGGGGCGTGGCCGACGAGTGCTGCCATCGGTCCTGCAGCTTCTCCACCTTGCAATCCTATTGCGGAACTGGGAGGAAATAAGCCCTGCCCGTCCCATATTTGATTGGTTCTCCTCTGCTTTTGTGTCCTGAATATGCATATAGCCTCGTCTGACGCACACGCTGTACATACCCTGTTCGTACATGTATTTGTGTTGTCCGTTTTTATACTTTTTTACATTTGGACATCTGGACATGTGAATCGAATAATAAAAATGGCACAAAGCTGAAATTTCATTCGTTGCGTTTTCTTCTAAAATGACTTCAATTCAAACTAATTGTGGTAAGTGGAATCTCCCTATAACGAAATCGCTTGGTTCCAGTTGAAAAATTCGCTATAGAGAAAATTTCGTTATACGGAGATTAGAGATTTTTGCAGTTATTTAAATAAATGTTATACACTTTTTAGTATGTGCGTTAAGTTCAAAAATATTTAACTATGACTTTCAATTAAAAATGAAGTAATAAATTTAGTAAAAATGAAGTAATGAATTTTTATTGTATAAATAAAATGCTCAAAAGTGAAGACAATTCACCAATTTAGAGAATAATATGTATACTAGTACGGATAAACATAAAATGCGTATTGTCACATTCATTTGCTGTTTCCACCCCCACTCCACCCCGATTCTTGGAATCTTGACCCGTAGAAATGTTGCTCCCTCTGTAGAAACACAGGTCCCCACAACTGCATTACCCTTCACATAGCAGCATTCTATTGTTATGTGTTATCGCTGGAATGAACAAAGCGAGTGGTTCCAGAAACAGGCACGTGTGAGCGATTTGTTTGCACAGAAATTAGCAACTTTCTTCAAAAATGACAAAAATCGAAAAGATAAAGGTCTGAAAAAATTCGTTATAGGGAGACAACCACTTCGTTACATGGAGAATGTTTTGAATGTTATTTAACATTCTGATTAAAAATTTCGTTTTAGGGAGAAATTCGCTGTAGGGAGACTTCGTTGTAGGGAGACTCTACTGTAGTTCTTAAAATTATGTTCTCAAGCCCACAGAATAGAATGTGAAATATTAAGTTATTTTCAAAAATGCGTTATGTATGAATTAGCAACCTTATATGAATGCAGTTAATTGTAACAGAGGTTTCCATTCTGTGATACCCGTTTTCCTGGGGGTACGCGAAAATAACGTCGGTGATGACAAAAAAGACAAAGGATTAAGATGAAAAAAAATGTTTATAAAATTTCGTTTCCCGAAGTTCGTTTGAAATGTGAAAGTTATGAAATTCCCAAAGCCTGCTGGGTAACAGTGGAAGACGAGTACGAGTATCAGTGGCGAATCCAGGGGGGAGGCTGTGGGGCTTCAGCCCTGTCCAGATCTAAACAAGAATTCTTGATTTTATTTAAAATCACTACAACTGTTTATTCTTAATTTCCCTTTTTTAAAAAAATAATAAAAACGTATCAACATTGTTTCTGGCTTGACAGGCTCGAAATTTTTCCTACTTTTCTAGTCATTCCACTTGTACCTGCAGCGTTGACGCGGTCGAGGACATTTTTTGGTCAGTTATATCATTTTATTTTTTATTAAATAATCGAAAGTATTGTAGTGCTCTTCCTGATTCTTATTGTAAGGTGAGTAAAGTCCGTAAAGTTAAAGTGTTTTGGTTTACATAAGCCATGAGGTTTGACATTCGTCAGGACGATACTAAATTTTTATGACCTCAGCCTTCCCCCCCCCCCGACCCGAATCCTGGATTCGCCACTGACTAATATCAATAACTTAGTGTTAAAGCAACAAAATATTTCACACCTTTCACGAATACGAATCTTGTGGAAGGAACATATTCATCTTACGCTTATATCAAGAGCAAATATCGCAGCTTCAGGAATGAGATTATATCTGCCTTTATTTGAACCTAATTTTATAAAACTCACATCCAAACTTTTGGCATTGAAATAAAACTACAAAAAATAAAATAAAAGTATAAATTATAAAAGCAAAAATAAGTCCCACAAATAACATGAAGGTAATTCGAGTCGTTTGACTTTTAAGCAAACCTGAGCCCATAACAGTAATAATAGAAACTTTCTTTGCGGGAAGGGATGATTGGGGAGGATAACACATCAGGGGTTCTCAAAAATAGAGGGATTAAATCAAGGGGTTGGTGTTCAGCCTCAATTGATTAAATCTCTATAAATGAGAGTGTGGAATGCAAGAAAAAATAATCGAAAACTTTTATTTTCAAATTTAGTTTAGCATTATTATTAAAAATTTTTTGTAATAAAATTAATTAAAAATTTGTAATTTCTAAACCGTTCAGCTAAAACTTACCTGCATCAAGGCAAACATTTTGTTATTATTTTTATTGAGCAACAATTAAATTATTCAAAATTAATTAGAAAAGGCAAAATTTAAGTTATGCGGAAAGCCATCACCGGGCAATGTAGGATAAGTTACAATACACCCACGCTACTGATACCATCCAGAACCATTCTTGGTTAACTGTCAAAAGATTCAGTTGGCTTTTGAACTTTTAATACACTTCATACAGACTCCTTACGTTTATGGCACTTTCTGAAGCATTTCTAAAGCTGTGATTATTGTGATGATGTTTGGTAATTGGTAGTCGTTTTATAGCAAAAGACTTTACAAACGTAAAGAAATTCAAATTTAATCCCTTTCTTTCCTAGTACAATGCGTTGTGATTTTTTTTAAAGAATACCCAAGGTTCAAAATTTCTAACTTCTACCAGATTCATGAACACACAGGGATTTTCTCAGTAATGCATAAAGAAATTGACAGACACAAGATTTGAGATTTTGTAAGGCTAACGTTTAATAAATCTAATTGAATTACACATATAATTTTTAACAATGCCTTCATGAATGGCTCTTGGATATGCATAAGAAACGTGATCAGAAAAAATTCAAAATTTCAAAAGGGGCGCCACCTCATTAAAATAAACACATATAAAAATAAATCATCAAATACACTTCAGCGACTTAGCTAGTTGTGAGATCATTAACATTCAAATTTAAAAGGTTGTCATGCCATCTATTTTACCTAATACATATCAAATCAAATCACCATTTGTAATGTAAATCATCATGTGAGATACTCTCAACACTGTCACTTATGTAAGATGCAATTAAATAGAATCCATCTAAATTACTAGCTGCACACAAAATAACAATTAAAACATGAAATTGAGAGATTTACCAGCTTTTAGCAAGCTTATTTCAGATATCTAAGACACCCTATATCTTTAGCTGCAAAAATATTTTTTTCATCAAATACTGTGCTTCATTTAAGATTAAAGATTTAATTTTCTTGCATCGAATAGAAAAGCAATGACTCTTAAAGTCAATCTAATATTTTAACTCTTTGAACAATTACTGCAGTCTAAATTGGATTTTAAAGCGCAAAAATCAAAGCACTACATTTAATCATTTAGACTCAACTACAGCTTAAATTCAGAATATCAAGTTAATCATTTAAAATTCAAATTACTGATCTACCTAAGTTTCCAAGTAAATTCTATTAATTTTCAAATCTGTTTATTACCATGGTAATTTAAGTTCAGAACCCTGGTTCCAAGTAAGAAACATTTTTAGTGCACAATTTTGAGGCAGTTCCATATAAAAAATATATTAGCAAAGAAGTACACCTTGAAAACAATATCTAAATTTAAACTTATAGAAATTTAGCAAGGTGATAATGAATCCCAAAATTTAATCTATACTCAAAACGTCAGCATAAATAAATATCACAAAAGTTGTACTCATCTATTTGCTGGGGCAAGCTTTGACAGGATCGTTGATTCCTCCATGACACGCATTACATTGAATTTACGGCAAGCGAGATATTGATGTTACTTCCACAAGAGGCAAAGTTCAATTGGGAGCCTTTGGCTGAGGCAAGCTTTTGTCTGGGTCCATCGATCTCTCCATGACAAGCGTAGGATACTCGCCAGTGACATGTTGTTGTTTCTACCAAAAGCGGGAATGTTCAACGGATCAATGTAGACTTTATAAGTTCAAAAAATTTAGGCACTCGTCCTTCCGAAACGCCATTTTATCAGGAAGTCTTTCTCGGGCAAAAATCATGCATAGCACCTAAGTTCCGATACGCAGATCCTTTTGCGAAGAAAGTCTGGCTAGCAAGCTAGTCATCTCGATCAAATGACAAATGATCAAATGGCCCGAAAGTCAAAAATGGACCAAACTAGCACCCACACATCTGCACGGTCAGAGCAACTGAATTAGAAAAATAGTCTCAAAGTATCTGGGATTCCCAAATACAAAAGCCATCAAGCGTTTACATTATCCGAGATCCTTTTTGCCGCGCTCAAGCTTTCTATTGTTGCCAATTGGTCAGAATCAAGATCTTGTCCTTTTCCACATCTGCATAATCATGCCGCTTCTTCTCTCGGCTAACTCTCTCCGACGCCTTCCTTCCGAAAATTTTTTCAAAACTCCAATTTCTTTGTCTCTCATCATCTCCCCCCAAAAAAAATCTACTTATACAAAACTTGGCGGGAAGAAAACCGCCAAAAAAACTATACGCTAACCCAATTGCGTCTTACCAGAATTTTTTATTCTACAGTAAACCCTTTTAAACTTGTCGCCAATTCCAATTTAAACTATTGATTCATTATGTCGCCAAGCAAAAAAACAAATTTAGCTACCCCACCCCCAATGAAAAACGTGATGACAATTGGTCAACGAGGGTGAAACCTTCTTCTACTTAAGAAATCCAAGAGCGAATCAATTTGATTTTTGACCCCGACTTTCTTAAGGGGGCGCTGGAGTAATTTTTTTTGTCCGCGTTCACTGGAACCCATTTTCCCGGCATGGCAGGAAGGCATGTGCTATGTTGAGATGATTGACAGAAGAGCATCCAATCAGAGGAGGAATAGTTTTCGAAGTTGAGGAGAAGGTAGTTGTATGTGTTTTGAAACTAACGACACGAGTGCTTTGTTAGCTGTCAACCTGCACCTGGAGTGCCTAAAGGGATAGAGTTCCCCCTCTCCCCCCGCAGCTTTCGCGACGGCTACGATTCACCCCACACACACAAACTTCCCGCTATTCCGTGAGAAGACTGGACATAAAAAATCTGCGTAGTTGGACTTTGAAAGATAACTTCGGCTATAATAATGTGACCGGAATTCGGATTTTTAAAGAGAATATATCTATCAGTTAATGGATTTTGAATAATTTCTTTTCTTATATTATTGAATGATGGGTTTTTATCAAATATAGATGGACTAATAACACTGCTCTGCATGAAAATTGGCCCCGACACCATTCCTGCAAATTCTTATGTAAAATGACCCCCTGAATCCGAATATGACCCCCATTTTTCCCCATCATCCACCGTTTTCTCGGGACGCCCCCCCCCCTCTATTTTTATCTCTGTCCGGTAATTTTATGGCCATGAATTTGATTTGGAAGGGGGAAACCATTATTTTAACCGTTAAATGTCTTCTGAGGGGCTACAGAGGTGAAAAGTTCTAAAATATGAACATTTGTAGCAAGGGGGGAGATTTGGGAGGGATTTGTCCCCTTAAATTTAAAAAAAATCAATAAAAATTACCGGTTTTTGTGGTTTGTTTTCGCAATTTGTTCACTTATTTTCTACATATTCCAGCCCCCTAATAAATAATAATAATATAAAATAAAAAATATAGCAACAATTTTTTGGCTAATAGCGGGTGAGGTCCCGAAGCCCTCACAAGAAAGTTTGGAAGATTCACTATACAACGTTGCCGCTCTTTATTTTTTATCACTGTTCTGTAATTTTATGGCTATGAATTTGATTTGAAGGGGGGAAAAGGATTATTTTAACATATAAATTTAAAAATAAAAATATAATATATAATAAATAAAATTAATATATAAAAATAAAGTTCGGAAGATTCACTGTACAACGTTGTCGCTTTTCGACATCAAACTCGGATTGATCAAACAGTTTGTGAAAGCAATGGATGAGACAGGTGATGGATTTAACTTTTTGAAAACTAAATTTCCTCGTCTTAGTGAGGCTAAAATCAAGAAAGGAATTTTCGTGGGCCCCCAGATTAGACAACTTTTTAAAGATTCAACGTTCATGAAACACCTGAATAACAAAGAAAAACGAGCATGGCTTGCATTCAAAAATGCGAGCATGTTGGCAGAATACTGCTGGTCATTGGTACGAAAAACTTCCAGAACAGTGATAAAAATAAAGAGCGGCAACGTTGCACAGTGAATCTTCCTTTCTTGTGAGGGCTTCGGGACCTCTCCCGCTTTTAGCCAAAATTGTTGCTATATATTTTTATTATTTGGGGTGTTTGGGGGAGGAAAAGGGGAACTGGAAACTGGAATATGTAGAAAATAAGTGAAAAAATTGCAAAAACAAACCAGAAAAACCGGTCATTTTTATTGATTTTTTTTTTAAATTTAAGGGGACAAATACCCCACCCAAATCTCCCCTCTTGCTACATATGTTCATGTTTTAGAACTTTTCACCTCTGTAGCCCCTCAGAAGACACTTAATGGTTAAAATAATGCTTTCCCCCTTCCAAATCAAATTCATGTGTGCCAAATCATGTTCATGTCAAAACAGTGTTACAAATGGGGGGGGAGTGGTGGCGTCCTGAGAAAATGGTGGGTGATTAGGCAAAATGGGGGTGATATTTGGATTTAGTAGGTCATTTTACAAAAGAATCAGAAGGAATGGTATCAGGGCTCGAAAAATTTTTTTTTTTGCAGAGCAGTGTAATCTTTCCCTTTAAAATTTAGAACTGAGAAAAAGTAATTTAAATGAAATCTTTTCCTGAAAGATTTGTTTAAAAAGTTAAAGTTTAAAAAATGTTTCTTTTGAAACAGGAAACATATTAAAATAATACATACATATAATAATATTAAAATAATACATACATATAATAATATTA
>BGPR01011763.1:0-22962 GCA_013235015.1 Araneus ventricosus | reverse complement strand
AATAATACATACATATAATAATATTAAAATAATACATACATATAATACATATTTACATTTTCTTCATATTTACATTCTACGCATATATACTGGGCTGTTTCCATCAGTATGCGATGAGCTTCTTCCTTGCTAACTGGTTATAACTTCGAATGTTCAAATGTGAAGTTAATAATTCTAAAATAATACTGATATAACAGAGCATGCTTTTAGAATTTGATTTCAGGGCAGGGCCGGGCATCTAGGGGGTGCAGCGGGTGCAATGCACCGGGCCCCACGATCTGAAGTGGGTCCCAGAGACTATTGGCAGCTAAACGCTCACTTTTCAATTTTTTTTCAGCATTTTTAAAAAATGAATTACAGTCAAACCCCGTTATAACGAACCCTCAACGAACGGATCCAGAAGTTCGCTATATCCGATTTTTGCAGAGATGATCAGTTTTCCTCAACATAAAAAAATATGTATTTAAAATCTATGAACGATTCTAATTGAAAGTACAGTCAAACCCCATTATAACGAACCCTCAACGGACTGATTCAGTAGTTCTACAACCGAGCGTTCGCTATATCCGATTTTTCATATATTGGCTACACAAAATTTGCTATAATAATCCTTAAACGCATTTCTGTTTGAAAAATTAATTACACTGAATTAAAAATTAGTAATGGGCTATAGTAAATTAAAATAAATATGTGATCTTAAAAAAATTAAACAGTGAAATTAATTGTATCTATATTTATTTCAGGGGAAACAGACTGATGAGGTCTGAAGGATAACATTTCCTTACAAGAAATATTCAGCCCCTTTCAATATAAATCTTTAAAAAAACCTCCCCCACACTCCGTTAATCGAAGTAAAAACTCAAGACCGATGCACTTCATCTTCCAGTATAAAGTTGTTATACAATTGGGAAAGTATTAATTAAAAAATTTTATAATTTTAAGAAAATTCAATTACAAACTATATTAAATAAAATTTATAAAACTTACATAATTAATTTAAAATTTATATAACTTATCATTTTCGCCATGCTGCTGGATTTCCACCCTTGTTTGGTTTCCTTACTGAAGATAATCTTAGCTGTCGGCCTTATGTATCATTTTTTTTGTATCGGCAGCTCATTTTGAAGATTTATATAATATTGCAAAAAAAATGAAATTAAATACAGTACAAAACTAAAACTATTTGTATCAAAACAAAAATTGACTTCATATATACATATATAAAAATTGATATTTTTATATATGTATATATGAAGTATTTCCAAATATAGCCGAACGTAAGTCAATGATCAATACAGATAATTCCAAAAAGTCGTGTCGGAAAGCTCAAAACCGAGTCTATCTGAAGGTAAAGGGACATAAGAAACGTTTTTGCTCATTCAACCATAAATTACTGTCACCCCCTCCGCCCAAACACGTGGATTCTATCACCCCGCGACTCTCCCCCGACTGCTTTCCCCATCGCCAACCCTATTACGAGTGGAGGCGTGGTTTCGGGAGAAATGTTTCGATTTTTACAAATTTTCCCCATTTTTCTTCGATAATTACTCTTATTCTAATTCACATAAAATTAAGTAAAAAGTATCTCTGAAAAGCCCAAAGATTCAAGAATACCGCGTATTTTTTCATATTGCGTTATTGTTTGATCTCGAGTACTTATAAAGAGTTTAAAGAAAAAGCACCTTTTCTTTTTTCAGGTCAGAAATTTAAATGCCATTTAAAATTAAATTTTAAGAGAAAACTAAAATTTAAAAAACGGGCGTAATTTCTTAAGTTGTGAAGAATCTTATGCAGAAAAAATTATCTCAAAATATTTAAATGGGAATTAGCAATCGTCAAAAAACTTCCCCATTGACTTAACATTGGCTTCGAAACATCAGAGGTTCAGTACAGCGCCCCCTTAATGGCATCTTCTCTATCTCGACCAGCTGGCAGGAAGAAAACACCCCAGGGGGCAACTGGACCCTCAACCCATAATGTTCCCAAAGAAGAGCCAGGCCCTGCAAACGAACAATACTCAAAGATTTAAAATGGCTCGAAATTGCCAATTAGTGAGTCAAAACAGGAAACAGTTGGACATTCTTTGCCACTGACCAAATTCTTCAACTGTGGGAAAAAGGATTTCTCTGGACCCTTTTTTTTACAGCTGTGACTTTCTCACAGAAAAACAGGGCAATAAACCCCCCATGGGAAATGAATTCTATGAGTTCGAACCAGATGCTTCCTTAAAAGCGCAAATGCCTATCCAGGAATAAAATTTCCACGAAGAGGGAAAGGAACAAATTACAATTTTGAAAGGGACGGTTACTAAAGTGCAGTTTCTTAAAACCAGGATTCGAACAAAGAATGTAGTAAGCACACGGCTTTTTTTTACAGTAAAGTTCTGCAGTGCAATGTTATGTTAACTTAACTTACACACCATATACATTAAATAAATAACTCTGAGAATGAAAGGAATTATTATTATTTAGGTAAATAGATTAATTTTAAGTAAAACTTGAAAGAGTGACACGACATTATTAAATTATTTCGACTCCTTAAAGGTTCGCATTCAACGAAAAAAAATATCTACACTCTAAAAAAAGACAAGTAGGAACCTGTTAAATCTCTATCTCTAATAATAAGAAAGGAGAATGTCTATCTGTCTGTTGGCGATCTACAGAACAGAACGTTGAACATAGAGCTACCGAATTTGGCACAGGTATACTTTGGAGGGTGGGAACATGCACATCCGAGACTTTTTTTCAAATTTTAATTATTTAAAAATTAAACCAAATTTAGTCGTTTTCGGCCACTTTTTCGTCGATAACTTCCGAAAGAATTATCGCACAAAAATTATTTTTACGCCAATTTGAAGTGGAAACAATTATCTTTTCAATGATGTAGAATATATCAGATAATGGGATATTAAATTTAAAATAAACATTTAAATAGTTTTTGCCCGGGTAAAGGCTTTCTGATTGCAGGGATTATTGCACTTTTCATTTCAAATATTACTTTTTATATTTATACCATACTTACTTGAAATTAAACTGAGTTTGAAATTATTTGAATATTGTAACAAGAAGCTCAAATCAATATTTGAGAAGTAGCAGCGGCTAAATGGATTCATTTACAAATCTGTAAACATCATATTTAATTTACTTACTGACAAATTCTGAAGTTTGAATTGTTGTAACTGAATATTATCTATCTCTACTATTTGATTCTGGGTGCATTTGAATTTCATTTTTGATTTTGGATATGTTTCATTCAAAAAGCACTTAAAATTCACGATTTTAAGCATTTTACTTGGTACATAGTAGTCATTTGTTGCAATAATCAGTTTTCATCTTTCAAAAAAACTAAACAGTTTATTATATTTAAAAAATTCAGTTGGAAATTACTTCATCGGATAGCTTTAATTTTATTTAATTCATATAAATTACAAAAATAACAACTAATTTAAAATTTTATTGATATAACTGAATTATTACAACTAATAAGTTAGGAGAACCAGTTGGTCTCCGAAGTTGGCTAGTTCTTAATAAGTAAGACGATACTACAAACGCTTCTTTATCATCTTTGTCCAGTGTTTTCTTATCCTTTTTGGACTAAGTCAGAGGAAAACATTTTCTGAAATGTCAGCTGTTACTCTGAAAATTTTATTTCTTCTCCAAGCTACCTCTTTGGGTTAAAGACGACCTTCTTTTGGTTTAATTCACCACTTTAAAACGTAGAATCAGAATGGACATTGTATGTATTACCGCTTGAGGGAGCTGAAAATAGTAGGATCAGAAGCAGGGTAATCCTGAAGAGGTTCATTGGGAATCTGAGGCAGATTTTTGGATCTTTGATATGGTCCGAAATGGGTTTAACTTTAAGATCGCTATCTAATCTTCTTTGTTTTCGTTAAATGTTGCTTTAATCAACAATTAAATTAATTGTTCAATAAATTAAAGTAATAGTTTTCCCCATGAAAAAAAAGACTGTCACAAAAGTTAGCCTTCAGTCAGTTTTTATATCTTTCCCTTGTTTTCAGCATTTTGAGGAAATCAATAAATTCGTCTTTTAATTCCTGGGAGGGGGGGATATCGAGGTTGGAGACAGAGTAAAGGGTGTCCGTGACATTTAAGAGATTAAGAACACTCTTCCAAAGCATTATTAATTCCTCTCACCTGATGTTTTCCTTCTATTTTCAGTACTGCTAATACTGTAATCCTTTTGTCATCTGCTGATGTTGTAAATCTCTTTTTCTCCACTTGTGTTAACAACAAAAGCTCACTGCAACAACGCGTCACTAAAAGCTTCTTTATAGCATTACAGCATTAAAGTCCAGATGCTTGATGGCTTCCGTGTATATAAAAAAGAAATGCTTATTCCTCACAACCATGATAATTATTTTTATAAAAGTAACTTATTTAACTTTAATGCTTTCAAATCTGGAATTACCGGAAAAGCTTTTCCGCAGTTGTCATCTACAGAATCAGGCATACTGTATTTGTTGTGTTGCTGCTTAGTGTCATCACACTTCATGTTAACACATTAACTGCCAGCGACGCGCTGGCGTGTCCAGAACCTATTATCTAATTAGGTGACCCCTTTTCCACTGTAGTTAAGAGACGGCAGAGAAGGGGTCATCTAATTAGATAGATGACTCGAATCTTAGGCGTGAATAGTGGCAGCGAATGTGTTAAAGATACTTTTTCTATACGAAACTGACAAATCTAGTTGTCGCTTTTATACATGTGCTATATTCTAGAATAAAATTATTATCTGGTAATTTATCTCAGATTATTTTATCTCCCCCTATGTATTATAACTTTGTTCCATTTACATAACAATTAGCGCGCAGGTTTTTAAATGATCCGGGTTTTTTTGTGATTTTTAGGTATATTTTTAGTAGGAATAAGATAGTAGATAGGCGTACTGCCTACTGCAATGATTTCTCATAACACGATCTCGAGAAAATTCCTGCACAGATTCTATATACTACAGTAGAACCTTGCAAATCTGAACCCCAGTAATCCCAAATCCCGGATAATCCGAACAACTTTTTTTTTAATTTTCTGAAAAATGAAGGAAAAATAACAATTACGAATCGGAAACGAAGCTAATGTTGAGTCCTAACTTAAAAGAAGTTTTCGAATTGATTTTTAAGAATGAATACAGCATCTTAATTACTAGAAACAAACTCAGATATCTTCTTTTTACCCTCAACTTGTTTGCCACTGTACCGTGCGAATTGACGTGCGCTCTTTTCGTACGCTTTCACAGAGCACCCAGAGTCAATACTCTACTGCATTTGGTATATATCAAGAGTATTTTACCGAATTTCCCGGATAATCCGAATTCCCCAGAATCCGAACAAAGGTAAGCCCCAATTAGTTCGGATTCCCGGGGTTCTACTGTATATGGATATACAAACACAAAAGAAACATACATATCTAAAGCGTAATAAAAAAGAATGCCCATGCCATCTTGTGAATACGAAAAGTAGAGTAATTTTGATTGGATAACCGGCGTCGGATATGCTGTAGGGAGAGTGAAAGCCTCGGACGAGTTCGTAGATGGGCCAAAGAAGGGTGTGTGAGAATAATGGCGAGAGTGGGTGTTCGAATTTTGATCTCTCCATTACTCCCTTACTATTGAAGTCAGAAAAATAATTGAAATTAGGCGAATTGTAATATCGTCATAGCAAATGAAGTCGGGGCCGGGTAAAAAGGGATTTTCAACCCCTCATTCCGATTGCTTTTTAACTTAAGCCTGTGGCACTTCGATAAAAAGAAACTTTCGTCTAGTGAATACTTTTCCACCCACTTATGAAATTAGAGTTAAAAATGGCGGGCTGGGTGAAATTTTCTTTTCCTTATATCTCAGGACGACATTTTTTTTTTTTAATTTATGGAAACCAGTTCATATTGCGAGATCTCCTTAGATCTTTCGAGTATTTATAAAAACTGCTTTGATTGGATTTACCGATTGAATACCATTTGTTGAAAAATTTACATTCTGTCATTAGTGGCGTAACGACCGGGGGGCTAATGATGTCCCGTGCACCAGATTTAGGGGGCACTGGGGAGTCAAAACATTGCCGAGTCTATATTGTTTTTAAAGCAAAATGTGATGAGAGGGCTTGGAATTAAACCTTGCCTCGGACAGCATTTACGCTTGCTAGGCCACTGATGACTACTGGGGCGAAAAAAGTCATATTATGATCCTAGAGCCACTTATTATCGCTACGCATTGGTCGTGTTCACAAAACTTTAACCCCTTAACTGTTTAATTTTCTTCGCTATCTAATAAGATGACCCCTCCTGTTTTGGCTGTCGTTTTCATCTATCTAAGAATCCATAGGATACTCGAGATGTTTATGGATTCTACGTAATTTTCGTGTCAAATTATAAAGATAATTGGTGATTTAATTTTAGTTTATGAGACTAAAAATGCGATAATTCGATGCACATATGACGTGCGGGCACGACAGTTAAAGGGTTAATGCGTTTATGTCACGTTTTAAAGTCAAATACGACGAGGGCGCGAAAAAAATACCATGCGCTGGGCGCCGTTTAAACTTGCTAAGCGGTTAATGATCAGGGTGGCGCCAGAGGGGGGATGCTGTGCCCCCCCCTATCGGGGAAAATATTTGTACAAGGTATTCAACTGTAGTTGATAAATAATAATCTGGCGAAAATTTGAGACCAATTTCATTGCACTCGTCCCCCCGTACAGATAGTGCGGAGCACCTCCCCAACATCGAGCACGAAGCACACCGTCTGGTTTGAGTTGGAGCGTCCGAGTAAATCTATTTCTCCAGCGACGCACAGTGGTCCAGTTTCGGTTTGTAGCGCGACAAAAATCGAAATTTCGAGGTCCGCAAATGGGTTTATTTTCTATATGGGTAGGTAGAGAACCGTTTGGAACCCTGAAAGCCATAATTTTTTTTGTATAAACATGTAGTCTTAGGAGGTTTTGCGGAGGTTAAAGTTGAAGAATGTCTTTCGAACACTTGAGTCGCGTTTCAGTGAGCCCTCGGATTTCGTTCTGTAAAGTTCTACATTGCTCTTTATCTGTTTAATTTTAGATTTTTCATGATGTTGGATTCCAGGACAAGTAAATGAAACCATTTTTAACACATCATTTTATTATTTTCCATATTTTTATACTATATTTTAAAAAGCCCTTTTTTTCACTAAATTTTCAAGTTTAAAGTGAATTTAAAAAATTTGCACAACTTTGCACACCTTGAGACTACCTTAAATCATTTCTGCACTCTATCTTCTATAAAATGTCTAAAAATTAGCCCCGATAAACCCCGACTTTTTTATTTATTTTATTTTTTAATGTCATCTATGTCAGTGAAGAATTTTCACTTTTTCCTTCAATGACGCAAAAATAAATATCTGGGTAAAAAAAACCTGTTTAAAAACTAAGTTAGCCTAGTTCTAGCCTAGATGCTAATTGCTAAAATTTCAATCGACATTAATTCGAAAATTTTATTGAAAAATTTTCGAATTTAAGGGGTCGGATACTCAATCTAAAATACATTTTAACTTTTTAAAAAATAAACGCTGGATGGTTTCAAAAGTACTTTAAATCGATTTCAATATTTATTTCTGATTTAGTAGTTGTCATAAAAACATCGAAAACGCGAAAATTTTGGAATAGTTCAGAACGTGATTTGAAATTTTCAAGACAGTTAATTTGCTTCAGTAACAACCTCTCAAGCGCTGTCTTCAGCTACAGCTAAAAGGACAATAAAATTAGGAAAACTTAACCAAATATAGTTTTTCATAAATAACAAATAATATAAAACATAATTCACACGATGAAAAGCGTTACCTTCATCTATTATGCTTAAAAGTTAGTTATTAAAATGATTTGGAATATTTCATGAATTCTCATATTATTTTTGTGAAAACTGATGGCAATTTTACTCTTAAAAGTAATTTTTTAAAAGATTTAATGGTATTTATATAACATTTATATTATATTAACGAAATTCTTTCACTTTTTAATCGTTTTGAAAGTCATTTGAACTTGTCGCACAATTATTCATTAGATCTATCTTAACATTGCATTATTTGGAATGTTAAAAATAAAAAAAATACCTACCAGACTTTACTAAAATTTCACAAATCTTATTTTAAAGCTATTTCCTTCATTTGGTAAAATTTATCAGATTTTTTTATGTTTTATACAACTAATTATTAACTTTTCAGCAGATTACAACAGTTCTCTCCATAGAGAACAATGGGGACGAATTAAATAAATTAATACAAATCAAGAAATATCCAACCGATTGCTATGAAATTTCATGTGATACAACTGAAGTCCATTTCCTTTAAGCTGTGCAAATTTCAAGTCTCTGCTGTTTTTAGTTTCGTCGCTATGATTTTTGTCTCGCTAGAAAACGAAACTCGACGCCACAGACCATTCCAAACAGTCAGTAGAATAACCAGGGAGCGATGGCGAGATCCAGGATCCAGTTCTGGGGGGGCTGAGGTCATTACAATTGTGCATCGTGTGACAGAATGTCAAACCTCATGCTTATGTAAACCAAAAACTTTTTAACTTTACAGCTTTCATCATTGACAATAAGAATCATATAAATAATACTACAATATTGATAATTTAAAAAAATACAACATGGAATAAATACTAAACCAGTCGAGTGGTCTCCCAAACTTTCTTTCGTATACTTTCTAAGTGGAGATTCGTAGTGGATATACTTTCTCTTTGTATACTATTATCGAGAGAAAGTAAACAAACAAACCTGAAATCAAATATCCTGTTGCTACGTTTCAGAAAAATATTACTTTGAAGCAGCGCGATAACAGGTGGCAATCATTATGTATAAAGCGAAAAACTTGCTGCTTGGAATTGAATTCCTGTAACTATTTATACCACACACCGAACACATCTTGTACAATGCGTGAATAAAAGATTTGCTGTAAAATGAGATCGGTTTGATTTTAACAATAAAAAATTATATTACAATTGATGCTTGAAAACATTATTTATTATTGTAAATAAGATTTACAACGTAACAGATTCCAATACGCATGCGCATAGAATCGGATTAAAAATTGATCAATTTGAAAGCCTCTCTTTCGACGATTTGGCCCAAACTTTTGGTACGTGACCACATTCATAACGATAAAATTGTGACCAAATGTACCATTTAGCTATTCAGTTTTTGAGTTATAGCGTTCACATGGACCTGCGGACATACAAATACACAGATTTCCGTTGACGAATTTTGTAAAATTCTGATAGAAACCTACACAAATTATATTTCAAAGAATCTCATTACGCAAATTTCCTCCCTGTAGCTCTAATGTTTCAGGTTATCGTGTTCACAGACACACACACACAGACAGAGCCATACATAATTCCAAAATTGTGTTTTTCGGACTCAGGGAGGTCTAAAACGTGGAGATCCGTCAAAATCTCGAGTTCGAATTTTTTGACGATTACAATACTTTCTCTTTGTATACTTCGTATACGAGAAAGTAAAAATGTTTTCGACCGCATCAACGCTACAAGTACAATTGGATTGATAAGAAAAGTAGGAAAATTTTCGAGCCTGTCAAGCCATAAAGCAATGTTGTCACGATTTTATTATTTTTTAAAAATGAAAATTAAGAAAAAACAGTTGTAGCGATTTTAAATAAAATCAAGAATTTTGGTTTAGCTCTGGAGGGGAGGAGGCTGCAGCCCGATAGCCCCGCCCATGGATTCGCCAGTGCCAGGGAGCCTTGACCCACATCGAACCAATCACGACTCAAGGTGTGCTATGTCGAAGCAGTCACGCACCCGCAGTCATCATTCTCCAGAGACCCTCCGAGTGCAGCACAGTAGGCATACGACACAACAGAGGGAAAAGCCCCCAGACCGTTTTTTACTTTCTCGTATACGAAGTATACAAAGAGAAAGTATTGTAATCGTCAAAAAATTCGAACTCGAGATTTTGAGGAATGTCCACGTTTCAGACCTCCCCGAGTCCGAAAAACACAATTTTGGAATTATGTCTGTCTGTATGTTTGTGAACACGATTACTCGAAAACTATTAGAGCTACGGGGATGAAATTTGGTATGTGGTCTTTAAACATAATTTGTAGGTTTCTGTCAAATTTTGGACAAAATCCGTCAACGGGAAGTCTGTCTGTATGTCCGAAGTCATGCGAACACTATAACTCAAAAACTTGAATAGCTATATGGATAAAATTTGGTACACAGTTTTATCGTCATGAATGTAGGTCCTATAAAATTTTGGACTAAGTCCGTCAGCTGGTTGACTTTGCATATTTGATTTCTTCGCCATTGTACGAAGCAAAAGAAAGGCACGCGTTTTTACTGCTGTTCCCGTAATACGTTCTGTCTTGGCTCACTGCCAAATTCTTCTCGCATAAAAGTGAATTAATTATGGAGTGTTTTCTTTTAATTTTTCTTTCACGCCGATTTTATTTTGTATATTTCGTAATGCATTTTTTTCTGAGTGGATTTTGCATTATTTTTACTCTGACAGAACGAAAGTAGTTGTTAAAAATAAAGTTATAAAGTAACAAACCAAAATTAGTGTCAATTGATTCATCAGTTCCGTTTTTCAGGTTTTTTTATTTTCTTAAGCACTCTGCCAATGTGCATGATATTTTCAACTACGACTATCGGTATTAAAATTTGTAACAATCAGATCGGAGATATTGCTGGCAAGCTAAAAGGCTGCTTAAATGTGTGCCAATCTTTTAGTAACTTACATTAATTAGATAATTGAAATTTGATATGTGGTCTTCTAATTTATCCACGTGGTAGGAGGGGAAACAGCACCTTTTTGGGGAAGTCAACGAGAAAGTTTAAGGGAGGCCACTCCCGCTGGTTTATTATTATTGTTATTATTACAATAATGAACTTTCTTTTCTCCCAATTGCGATTTTTTTTTTCGGGCTGGAGGAAAATACACATAAACGCAAGTTTACAAAAAATAATCAATTCCCCTTTCAAACAGGTATTTCAAGGTTAGAAAAATAGGTGTTTACATTGAATTCTCCCATTTCCTCAAGATTGAGGAATTACAATTTCGAGGTGTTCTATTATCCGTTTGATGATTTCCAAGTTAATTGCATTTCGGATCAGGGTTGATAAGTCACTTCTGTCAAATTTGAGATTGGTACGAATGTATTTCGTGGTTTGACAGTTGAATATGTAGTGGTCGGGATCCCCAACATCGCCACAACTACAAAGATTACTGTGGTGAATTGCAAACCTGCAGAAGTAGCTGGGCAACCTGCCATGTCCAGAAATGAACTGTGCCACCTTCGGATGGTAGAAGTGTGGTTTGGCAAGGACATGTGGGATATATTTTCTTGTTTGTTCCCCAGTTCTGGTCAGATCCCACCTGTCCTGCCAATGCTGCAAGAGTTCATTCCGAATTTCTCGTCTCAGACATTGCTGGATTTGGCTGCATCGATGGTAACTTTGTAAAGTCTCGTCGCACTTTTGGCATGCTGGTCCGCCATCTTGTTCTCTGGATGATCCACGTGAGCCTTGATCTAGTGCAGCAGGACAGTTTTTCTGTCACTATTCAGTGATTCAATGGGTCTTTTAAAAATTTTGGCAAACTCGTGAGTATTCCTCGCCCCCCGTACAGCAGGTCGTGACCCTGTTGGGGAGACCGTGCCCCCCTGTCGGGCAAATCGGACCCTCCCGTCGGACAAACTCTAGCAACATTCCTGTTGATGATGACGGGGGTGGTGAAAAAAATCATATTATGACCCGGACGCCACTATCTAACAATGGATATATTGACAGATTTACGGCCTTATTCACCATCCATAGTTAAACCATGATCAGCGGTAAACGATGTGTCTGCCACGATAATGTGAAAGCTGACCGAAATGAGTCGCCAAATGTATAGCTTAGCGGGTTGCTATTTTGGCATGGTATCTCAATTTCTCGATTGTTAGCGATTTTTAAAATTTATTTTATTATTTTTTTCCTCGCCATCTAGCCAGTTAAGCCGATCATTTCCGTCGGCATTCGCTTCTTCGTGTAAATTCCCTTTTAACAGCTGATAACATGGTTTATTCATGGACGGTGAATAAGGCCGTAAAAAGCTTAAACTATTGACACTGGATCTCTGATCAGTGGCGGCGACTACCCAGATAGCAATTTTAGTTTGGAACAAAGTTGCAGCAATCTTGTTCTGCAAATCTGCAAGCTTGCGGCAGGGTTGACACGGCAAGAGTGCAAGCTTGAAACAAGTGAACGCAAACGAGATAGTCACCACGCGTCAAACACATTGCAAAAACACAGTCTCGGCTTAGAACTCGCGACTTACCGCTTCCTAAGCCTGTCGCTCTAACCCCTTAGCCAACTAGACTCTGCGAGGAAAAGACAGAATGCGCTAATAGATCGTTTATCTATACGATTTATTTTGAACTGTTTTCTTGATTTCAATAATTTTTTAAATTTTGAGTTCAGAATATGATTTGAAGTCAAAGAGAGAGCGATTTTCGCTAATAACTACGTTTTGCTAGTAGAATAAATTATGAAATTAGAGTTCAAAAGTAATTATTTTTTTTAAATGGGACAAAATGTCTAGTTATTATTGTTCAACAAACACTGACTGTTTTTTAGATTTAATTTTGTTTATAAACGTTAAAATTTCAACATTAAGAAAAAGGCGATATAGTTTTGTTTAAAGTGAGAGTGATATATTTAGGAAAAAGATGGAAAATGTTTCACAAAATTTTTTTATAAAAAAGTTAGTTTTTTCACAAATTATCATTGATTTATTGAATTAATAAAAACCCAGATAGCAAAGAAAGCTTGTCTAAAAGGTTTTGGAAACCTTGTCGTCGGCAAGGGTAAAGGCTTGTCACAAAGGTTTCCATGACAAGGGTTGAACCTTTTCGGCAAGGTAGCGGAAAGGTTAGCTAGTCAACAAGAAACAAGGTTGTCTGTAAGGTTTTCAGTAAGATTTCCCCAAGCTTTTATTACAAGCTTGTTTCAGGCTTTCCTCAAGCTTGTTTCAAGCCTTTCAAAAGGTTGTTTTAGACCTTTTCCTAAGCTTGTCTTGTACCTTTTTTCACGCTTGTTTTAAACCTTTTCCTAAGCTTGTCTTTTACCTTTTTTCACGCTTGTTTTAGACCTTTTTCTAACCTTGTCTCTGTTTTTCCTCAAGCTTGTTTCAAGCCTTTCAAAAGGTTGATTTAGACCTTTTTCTAAGCTCGTCTTTTACCTTTTTTCAGACTTTTTATACGCTTGTTTTAGACTTTTTTCAGGCTTTTCTTTTAGTTTTTTTCAGACTTTTTTCCGCCTTTTCTTTTTCCTTTTTTAAGGCTTTTTAGAAGCTTGTTTTAGGCTTCCTTTTAACCATTTTTTTCAGCCTTTTATAAGCTTGTTTCAGTCTTTTCTTTTCGAGTCTACAAAGCATTCCTGAATTTTTTTACTTTAAAATTGTCAGAAGTTTTTGCAATATTCAATTACTTGCAAATTACTTAAAATTATATAATATTCAAAACTAAACAATTTTAATAAAAATTAAGAAAATGTCTTATATTTTAAAATTTTTTTTAGATCAATCTAGAATTTCTTCACGAGGTTTTGAAAAAATTTTAGAATTCACTAATGAAAAATTTTGTTAAAATATTTTTATAATTAATTTTCAGACAAGTTAATGAGATAGTTCTGCAAATTTATAATTAAAATACATCAAAATCATTTAATAATTTAGAGAAAAATTGAGGAAATTTTATTAGAACTTTGATTTTCAACTATTAGCACAGATCTCATATAGGAGAAAGGTGGATCAAACCAGGTTCCAAAATTGTTTAAATTTCTATTTTATTGATAAATTGGTCCTTTAGTTCCAAAAATAAATATTCTCTAATGTAAAAGAACTATATTTTGAAGAATAAAATAAATATTTTTTGGAAATTTGCAGGAACCCTGTTTTATCTGTAAATTAAGTTAATTGATCACATTTATGCAAATTTTAAGAGCAGAAATCATAAATTGAATTTTGATTGTGCTTCTCTGCAGGCTTCATGTGCCCACCCCTTACATTCCAATTTTTCCTCCCATATTGTTTTTCATCAAATGCAAGTCTAGTTTTACACAGCAAAATATAAAGCTTTATCACCAGCTATTGTGTCATCCCATAATATATTCAGCCTGCATGTTATTTACACTTACCAAATTCTTTATAATTTCAAAGCACAGTGAACAATAAATAGTCACACAAAAAACATTTAATATTAATTTATTTTACATCAGTTACAATTGAGACAACATTTCAGTCCAATTAACAATAAATAGTCACACAATAAACATTTAATATTAATTTATTTTACATCATTTACAATTCAGGCAACATTTCAGTCCAATTTTTCCTTGCTCTTGTCTCTGATCTTTTCTTTCTGCAAAAAAGAAATGAATAGTTTTAAAAATATGGTATAAGGGCTAAAATATTTAGGTTTTTAACTGAATTTGCCAATCCTTTAAAAACTATTGAAGTTTAGACAACAAAGCAGTTAGTAATTTTGAATTGTGTTCTCACAAAATATTTTGTTGATCATGTCACTTTTCAAGAGAATGTAATATTTTTTAAACAGGAAATATTACCATTTTCTGGTTATTCAGTAACAAATTTATTTTCAATCTCTTAAATCTAAGCACAAAAAGATATAATTAAAAATGTCACATATCACCACATAAGGGTAAAGGGAGTGAGAAATGTAAGGAATGGAATCTCATGGAAGTACAGTCAATTCTGGATAATTCGAACTTGTTTAATTCGAAATTCTGGATAATTCGAAATTTTTGCTCGGTCCCTAGAATTTTGTATTAAAATAATGTTAAAAAATCGTGGATAATTCGAATTTTTCGTGCGATTGCCCTTAAAATATTACGGTAAAAATTGTTCGTGAGACTTTTCTCAGTTAAGGTGCATTATTTATTTTAACGGTCTTTCTAAGGAAAAGAAAAGCGAGGGTTGGAATGTCACTATGCTTTGATTTCCGAGGATTTTTCTGTCGTCCCTCTAATGTTACCCTATCCCCTCCCTACTCCATTCACTATTGATTGATCATCCAAAACCTGTCTGCATTTTCAGATTGCATTCACAGAAGCAATTAAAAATATCTGCCTTTTTTTAAAAAAAAAAGTGATGAATAATTAAGCTAGTAAAAAAATGTTCAATTTGATTTTTAAAAATGTAGCAGTATTCTTAGATAAAGTTTATGTGTTAAATCTTTGATAGTGGAGTTAATATTTTTTTATTTATCTCTTCTGTTTGTAATTCGAATTTTTGGATATATCGAACTTTTTCTCTGGTCCCTTCAACTTCGAATTATCCAAGTTTGACTGTAAATAGTGTTATTAATGTTTACCTCTAGCTCTTTCGAAATTTTGACTCATTGCTTCACTTACAATGTTAAGTTTTACATCCTTAAATTTTGGAAGCAAATTTCTGAGAGAAAAAAAAAGACATGTATTACACATCATAAAGTAGAGATGGGAAATTTTGTTCTTTTCTGTGAACACTTAATATCTGCTCTTGTTCCCTTTTAAACAATTTGAATTGTTCTTTAACGGTTCTTTTCGAAACAGTTGTTATTTTCCAATTTTTGTTAAGAAAACAACCATGTACAGTTATTTTAATAATATTTTTAACAAAAAATGCACAGTTAAATAAAAGCCATACTTTTGGGTAATCAAACATGGCATAACATTCATGATCTGTAGTTTGTTACATTTCACACAATTTTAAATTTAATTACGCTAAAATTATTAATAGGTTCAATTTAAATTTGTAATGTAAGATCTCTAACCATTAATATAAAACAAAAATTTTAAATTTATTCCTGACAAAAACCTAGTTTAAAAAAAGTGAGGAAATTTTTAAGTGAATAAAAAAGGAAATAAATATTAATACTGATTGATTTTTCTCAAAAACTAAGGTCATTAAACCAAATGAAATTCTTAAATTGGTTGAAAATATTATTACAACTGACAACATAAAAAATTGAAACAAAAACAAAGAAACTCACCCAAGATTAATTTGTAGGCCTCTGTTTTTTTCAAATGGAAGTTTCTTTTGACCTGTTGATCCATCCTATTGACCTTCATAAATTTAACTGAAACAGAAAAATCAGGGTTGGCAAATATTAAACAGAGTAATGAATAACAGCCATTTGATTACTGAAAAGTGAAAAATGAGGAAATGCACACGAAACAGAAAAATGGGAAATATTTAAAAGAACGTGTGTAAAAAACTACAAAAGATGGCTATTATGCAAGCAAATATTATCAACTAACAATCGTTAAGTTTAAATGCTGTTTTGTAGGAGGAAAATATTAATTTTAAATAATGTATTTTAAACCAGCAACATTACAGAAATAAAATAAAAATAATATTAAATAAAAATCATTAACTAGTTCATGGAAAATAAAATATAAGTGTCATATCATAAAATGCTTTTTTAAAAGATGCTATTTCAACATAATTTTAAAAATGTAACTTTAAAAATAAATTAAGACAGCAAAAATATACTTCCCTATAAATTGACCATATTTCTTAATTAAAAGTTTATAAACAGTATAATATTAAATTATTGGGATAAAAATTATCTAGTCCACCCTCCTTTATTATTCATGTTAAGCTTTATGGTTTTTCTTGGATTTTTTATTTTTCGTATTGATTTTTTAATTTTTTTAAACATTTATTAAAGGTATGTTAGAAAATTTTAAGGCAAAAAACTTTGTACATTTGAATATATACTTTATATTTACTTATATAATATTTCAATATCTTGTTTAATTTATATTTGCTGTTTAGAATAATTTTATTCTTTCATTATTTTCTTAATATATAATAAGGTCAGTAAGATACTCTTAGATAGAATATTCCTTAATAATAGACCTTAAATAATGAAAATACTAATTTTTAATGACTAATTTTAATTACCATTGAAGAAACAAAATTAGTAAGTTAATGATTCTTTATAGTGCTTTTTTAAAAATTTTAAGCTATTAAATATGTGATCGACACAATAAACCTCAACTGAAATATCAACAAAGCTTATTTTTATCCACATTTTTTTAAAAATCAGCAAATATTCTGTACAACGTTATATATTATTAAGAACAGGAAAGTTCAAATTGATCTGTCGGCAATGACTTGAACACGTTTATTACTGAATATAGTATATGATTCAAGGCTGTAACCAGGATTCTTTTTCGAGGGAAGCAAAATTAAAAAACAGCGTTACCAAAACTTACTGACCAAAATATTAATTTCTTCTTATTTAACAGTTTTGAAAAATCTGTTTGATTGCTAGATAAATTACAAAACTCTTCTAGATTTCAAGTAAAAAGAGCAAGATTAACAATGTAACATGACTATACAGGTATAGGGTGGATGCTCCAGTTTTGGCCACATTGGATCTGTTTTTCCAATAATTAACCAGTAATTTCAAATTAATTAATAAGAAGTATGCCAATACTTTAAACAATCCTTATTTTACTATTTTCAATCTGATTGGTTCATTTTTCTTAAACATGTGACTTGTAAAAAAATTAAATACAAGATCATGTATTGTATACTCGCAACTGTTAAGGTTTTTGTTAAGGAACAAGTATTTGCAGTTTTTCATCATGAAGCTCTCAGAATTAAATGATTAATCTAATACTGATTACCCTTAGGGTTTATGAGGAAAGCTTCCTTTTTATTCTGATTTCATATCAAAAAAAGTTCGTCTAAAAGTTTTTTACGTCGACTTCCAACACTAGATGTCGCTGATCGCAACTCGGCGAAAACGATTTGCCTACGTATCTTGTTACCCTGCATTGTCTTCTCAGAGTTGAAAAAACGTTGTGCGCATGCGCTCTAACTGAATCTTGGAAAATTTTCTCTGTACATAACGTTGACGATATCACCAGAGCGCATGCGTATTACTATGTAGTTGTAATCGTATATGGGTAATTTCGTTTACGCGTGAATAGCAAAGAGGGGTGGGTGGGTGAATAAGCTCCTCTTACAAACCGTTAAACGTGTTTCCTTATCGCAAACAAAATGATAGTAGGATGCTTTACGGCAGGTTCGGCTACTTTTTTTTCGTAAAAAGCCATTTTTAGAATTATATTTATCAAAATAAAAATTTGAGACCGGAAGTCTGCAACTCGAACTGTGAAATATGCATTTTGAAAATTGAGTCTAAAATAATTTTTTTTTTGCTAAAATTTATTTAATTTTCCTTTTTTTAACTTAACAAAATACACTGCAATTCAATTATCTATTTTGAATTTTACAATAGCCGTAATTATAATCATAAGATATAATTGTTAAAGTAAAAATAAGTGATTTAAAACATTTTTACATATAAATTATCATTTTTCTTTCGTCAGGCAGTATGCTTGGACTTCAAATATTTTACATGCTTAATTTGTATGAACAATAAAATTAAAATATATACTTAACAAAAAAGAAAAATATCAAGTTTCTAATGAGATTTTGTTCTTGAATTGAAGTTCTCATGACACCATGTGAAGATTTTTTTATCGTAGTTAAATTTAATTTAATTTTTTTATAGGTATATTATTTACTAACATAAAAAGAGTCGCAATTATGCCTTGAAAGAACCATGCTTTACAGAAAATACTTTAAAGAAAATTGGAAGTTCAAATCAATCCACATGTTGCAGGAATATAGAATGCAGAAAACTGGAAGGCACGCACGTTTCCTAGGCATTCTATTGAAACCCAAATGACAAAGCGGCAAAGTTTGAAAGAAATCGTCCATTCGATTTTATAAGAAATAAAATTAAGTGCAAATCAAAATAAAATTATTTCCTTCCTTGATGTAACATGTAGGTTCAGATTTTATTTTGTTTTCTTTACTAAAAAAGACAAAAACTTCAATATGTGTAACTTTCAATTTACTTTACGTATTTTGAATAAAAGAATTTTTACGGCATTTTTATTTTTTCAAAATAACATTTGCATTTTTGAGGAATGCACGTCTTGTAAATAATAGAGCCTTATTATCTTTTTCATACTTTGCCTAAATAGCATTTGTCATTCTATAGAATGTCTAGGTATTATATACAATGCCTATGGAAAGTATATAATAATTATCATATTTCATTCTTTGCCTAAAAATGCCCGGCATTCTATAGAATGCCGGAGTTTCATACATTGTCATTAAAACCTATAAGAAATAGAAGAGTGTCGTTTTCATTCTGGATTAGCATTCATAATATATATAAAGAAACCCAATTCCACTGAAGATCCGTCGTGTATGGGGCCTGTTGCACGCTAAATCATACGTAGTGGTCAAACGTCCTCCTGTTGGTGTGGCGTGGAAGTTTGGAGAGGGGGTACCAGCTCAGGTGTCGTCCTCGTCATCTGACCGTGGTTCAAAATTACGAGGTCCGTCCCAAAATAGCCCTCGTGTTGCTTCAAAACGGGACGTTAATATAACTAAACTAAACTAAACCTATCGAATTAAATATGATGCATAGATGATAGGCCAGGAAGGAGAGACGTGAATAATCTCTGATAAGTTAGAACCATGACTGTCTAAAATCCAAAATATTATTGTTTCATTTTTTTTCCATCTAAAACGTATTTCTGTTCTGCATACTTCTCAAAATCTTGTAATATAAATGAGAGTAAAAAAAAGGACTTAAATATGCAACAATATTTAACTCTGAGAAAAAAAAATTAATTTACGACATAAAAGCAAATTAAATTCCAAATCATTTTAATGCTGTCTTTTCATTCAATTGAATTCCTCGAAAGTACAACCCGAAGCTGATAATTTTATTTTCATAGGATTCGCTAACAACGTGACACATATCTAAATTGATATCATTAAATATTATCAATAATGAAATAAGCAGAAACAGTTAAGAAACATATTTCAATTATATAATTAAATTCAAAATTATAAAAGAAAATTACGAACTGTTTTACTGCTACAATTTTCAGTAAAAGCATTTATAAAAAATTAAAATTAATATCCTTATTCCATTCTTTACTTGTAAGCCAACTTTTTTACTGTTTCGTTTACGAAGTGTATAAGGAGAAAGTCTTGCAATCGTCAAAAAAATTCGAACTCGAGATGTTGACGGATCTCCACGTTTTAGACCTCCCCGAGTCCGAAAAACACAATTTTGGTATCATGTCTGTCTGTGAACACGATAAGAAAATGTTCTTGTTTTAGTAGGAAGTGTTAGAGTTTTTGCATAGCATATAAAGAATCACTTTTACTGTGACTATTCCTTTCTTTACATGACTGAATTCTTTAAAGAAAAATTCAACACAAAAATGGAAAGTATTAGGGTTTTTTTAGAGAGAAAGGGAAGGAAAAAGGGTATAATTCTTAACAGCTTATTAAAAAAAAGAAAGTAAGAAACAAGCGTGTTTGTAATTTTGGTATTGAATAAAATTTCTATCTCAGCAAATACGTAACGAACGTTTTAATGTTAAATAAAATATTTAGAACAACGCAGCGCATTGTATTTGGATATTAACTAAATAACGTCGAAAATAAGACAGTACATTTTTGAAATTTTTATAACTTTTTAAAAACTCAACCATCTATTATGAGTCTGAACATTTTATTCATGTTGATGGATTTATTACTATTAGTGATTTTTATTATGAGAATAACTTTTTATTTATTTATAATCAAGCTGAAAAATATTATAGAACATTTTTGTTAACTCGTAGTTGATATACAGTAAAGCACCGATTATACGTCTTTCAAGGGACTGACGAAAAACGACGAATAAATGAAAAGACGTGTAATAGAAATGAATTACAGTGCATCGGGACTGTGATGAAACGACCTATAAATGTAATCGATATAAATGAGAAACGTATAAACGCCGCTTTACTGTACATTGTTTCACCATATCTAGTTATAACAGAAAATAATGCTATCATGTTGCCATTCAGTGTTTACTTCCTTAACAATTCCAATATATTTTAGATTGTGTACCCGCCCTCTTAACTTCGATGATTTTTTAATAAAATTTTCGAATTTATAGTCGACTAAAATTTTTATTAATTCACTTCTGAGACACGAAATATTTGTTTAATCTTCCAACAGGTTTTTTTTCGACTCTAATATTGATTTTTGCGTCATTGAAAAAACAAGTGAAAATTCTTCACTGACATAGATGACATTAAAAAATAAAATTAATGAAAATGTTAGGGCTTATCGGTGCTAATTTTTAGGAATTTTAGAAGAAAATCGATTGCAGAGATGATTTAAAATAGTCTCAAGGTGTTGAAATTTTTAAAATTCACTTTAAAGTTGAAAATTTAATGAAAAAAGGATGTTCAAAATAATGTATAAGTATGGAAAATAATAAAATAACCTGTACCAAATGGGGTGATTTACCTGGCCTGGAATTAGACATAAAAAAATCTAAAATCAGACAGATAAAGAGCAAGTAAGACTTTACAGAACGAAATCCGAAGGCTCACTTAAACTAGACTGCATGTTTAAAAATCAATTTAAGGCTTTAAGGGTCCCAAACGGTTCTCTACGACCCCCAAAGAAAATACCCATTTGCCGTGCTCGAAATTTTGATATATCTCGCTCTACAAACCAAAACTGCACTACTATGCGTTGATGTGAAATGGAAGTTTGGAGAATTGCGTCACAGCTCAGGTGTTCTCGTCATCTGGTCAGCATTTAAAATTACGAGGTCCTTTCAAAAACCGCCCTCTTGTAGCTTATAAACTTGACGTTAATCTAATATAATACACCGCAATAATAGAGGGTAGACACAGACTAAGTTCGAAATTCCAACATTATTACATTCAGGGCCGTCTTAACAAATCTCAGAGCCCTAGGCTGGAGTTAATTAGCGCCCCATCAGAATCGTTACTACGAATTTGAACGCCTGAGGCCTTCAGGAAAAGAAAAGAAAAAATACCTACCCATAAAGAAAATACTTACCAAATAAAATAATTTGAGACCAAAAAGAGAGGGAGAAAAAAGTCACTTGTTCTCTCTGATTAACGCCTTAAAGTTCATATAATATAAATTTGAACTTTTTCATATTTAAAATTATAATCGAATAATTTCTAGTTCAGATCCCGTTGGTTTGGTGCAGAAGTTTAGAGAGGGAGGTGCCAGCTCAGGTGTTGTCCTCGTTATCTGACCGCGGTTCAAAATGACCAGGTCCATCCCAAAATAACCATGTTGCGTCAAAAAGGGACGTTAATATAACTAAACTAAACTAAATTCTGGTACAGAACTAAAATACTAAATAAAATCAGTGTAGTAAATTTGGCGCCTTTGGATCATTGTCGCCTCTGGGCTCAAGCCCAATAAGCCCATTGGATAAGACAGCCCTGATTACATTGATGTTCTTTTACCTTGTAATTTCGATTATTGCTTGTGAAAACTTCAGAAGCGATATTATCTAAATGATTTTCATTGATTCGAAATTTGCATGCCGTAACTTTTAGTTATGGATGTAAAAGTTGGTTCAAAACTTTAAAATGTAATCAAATTTTGAGATTCTAGAAATAATGGAGTTAGAATTTTTTTTCTTCCTTTGACGTACTGTGTACTACTCCAAAGGTTAAAGCATAAATGAAATTTCAAGCCTGTAGATGATAAATTAATAAAGTTATCCCATGTGCGGCATCCGGACAATATCGAATATTTCAATTAAAAAAAGAAAAAAAATCACACAAATTTCACTTTAAAATGGTTGTCAAAGGGTAATAAAATATTATAGAAGCCTTTTAAATGGTGAAAAAGGATTAAAAACAAGAAATTACTTGAAAAACAAAATGCACCACCGAGCTTCATTTTGGGAAGGACGATGATTTCCTCAATTTTTTTTTGGAAAATCTAAAAAAACTAAAATGATTCCATGCCAAAACGAAAAATTCTTGCAACGATTATATTTCTAAGAAAATCGAGAATCAAATTAAAAAAACAGCATGCAG